>MU576718.1:630080-664141 GCA_024362625.1 Silurus asotus | reverse complement strand
AGTCATCTCTTTTTTGTGTGTGTGTGTGTGTGTGTGTGTGTGTGTGTGTGTGTGTGTGTGTGTGTGTGTGTGTGTGTGTGACAGAGAGAGAGAAAGAAAGGTTTGCCATTGTGGCAGACAGTAACTTGTGTAGGATGCCATTAATGAAGCCTGTTATTTTGCAAAAGCACATCGGGAAAGTAATACTGTCCATAAAATGCTACTGAACCACAATAACAAATGCACGCACGCACACACACGCACACACGCACACACGCACACACACACAGACACACACACACACACAAAGATTCTGTGCACATACCTAGGTTCTTTTAATAATACTTTATGAAGTGTACGCCTACTGCACTTCTGAAGAAAGCAGCTGTGTGTGTGTGCGCGTGTGTGTGCGTGTGTGTTTTCCAGAGACTTTGAGCTCAGCTTAATTGCTTCCCACTGCAGCTCGCCTAACAGATGCTAATTGGATGGTTCCAAAAGACATTTTGACTTTTCTTTTTTCTTATTTACTTTTATTCTATTTTATTTATTTATTTTTTTATTTTTTTATTTATTTACTTATTTATTTTTTGTGCATGTTGCACAGACACACGTGCAGATAAATAAATATACAACTTTATAAAGCATTTGGAAACAAGTTCCAAATTAGAGTTATTATTCAGAGTGGCAGCACACATGCTTATGCTCGCTCTCTCTCTCTCTCTCGCTCTCTATGGTTCTCTTTTAATTACCGCTTCTGCTAATCTGTTGCTTGTGCAAGATTTATTTATGTATATAATGGTAACTGCTCTCAGCAGTCCTGTGAGGGTGGAAAACCTTTTTAGTGTGTGAGAAAATTTGAAACTGAGACGTAGGATCTCAGAAATCTGACTGATCAGTTGATAACAATCTGACGTGTTAAATCCGATGTAGTAAGGGAAGGTGCTGGTCTGGGTACTGCTCCGGTTTACCAAAATCTACATTCTCATTTAGAAAGATTATTTAAATTAAGGTGACAGAATACTGAAAAAATAACATAGACAAAAGAAAACACTGGTTTCAGGGTAGCAGATATGTTGATCAGACCCCTTCCTGACTGAGATTAGTTTAAATATCACCTAGTTGCTTGTTTCACTCAGCAGAGCAGCAGGTTGATTTCATTTCTTTTTGTTTGCGCTAGTAGAAGAAGTAGGAAGAGTACATTCGAAGGAGGTTTTTCTTTGCTAAACAAACACAGACATGCTGCAGCCGACATTTCTCGCATTTCTCTGTCGTGAGTATTTTAGCACAGCCTTTTTCCTTCCTTATCTGTACATCATTTGATATTTGATACAAAGGTATTGGAACACCTGACATTTCCAGCTATTTTCGGTTCTTCCTCAAACTGTTACCACAAAGCTAAAGACACACAACTGTACAGGATGTGGTTGGATGCGGTAGCATTAAATTGTCCCTTCATTTAAACTAGGAGACCCAAACCTGTTCCCTCACGACAATGTCCCTGTGCACAAAAACCAGCTCCATAACCATATAGTTATATGAATGTGAACGCTGACTGCACCCCAGGCCTTATCACCCTACATCTGTACCCGACTATACTAAAACTCTCGTGGCTGAATGATCACAAATCTTCACAACCACACTCCAGAATATAGTGGATCATCTTTCCAGAAGAGTGGAGGTTATCATGATAGCAAATGGGGACTAAATATGGAATGGGATGTTTAAAAAGCACATAGGAATCTTATAGTGGGGTGTCCACAAACTTTTGCCCACAATAGTTAACAGCTTTAACAGTTGCATGTTTTTTTTTTTTTTTTTTTTTTTTTTTTTTTTTTTTTTTTACTTTTACTTTTTTCCCCTCCCCCTCTCTTAAAGTTAATACGACAGAAAAGGAAGCTTATCACGTTACAACAAAACCACAAAAGTTGCTGTTTTGGAGACGTTCTAATGTCTGGGAAAAACATTCAAAGAAACAGCTTCATGTCGGACTTTTTTCCCAGAGCTCAGTTTGTTCAAAAAAAAAAATAATTTGTCTGCCACACAAGTTCCTGTGTACATGGTTCCCAACCCCTGTCATGAAGTATCTCCTGTTTACACACTACCAACTAGTTAAATGGAAAATATGAAAAATATCGAGTTGAGAGCAGTGTCATGCCAATGATTCAGCAACTTTTAACCAATGAAAGCAGCAGACTGGTGGATGATTTCACAGTTGTCAGGAGAGCGACGTCAGCTATCAACACGCCGCTGTTGTGCAAAGTAGTTGAAATTTTAAAACCTAGAGAATGAATCTTGACTTAATTAGTTTAAGCAAATAGCATTCAAACAGAGGAAGCTCTATTTATAGAACTCATTTTAAATGAATTTGAAATAACTTGCAAATAAATAACTAATACGGTGTCCAGATTGACACTCAAACAAAACAGCATGAGCATCACCCACAACGGAACACGGCAGAGTCGAGGCCCGGCGTTACGAGCGCAATCGAGCCGGGCGCGTTTATTGCAAGCGCGCTTGACAGCAAAACTGATATTGATGGGGCTGCAGCGCGGGTGGAGAGGAGCGTTTGCTAAATAGCATTTGCATTTCAAATGGACACTGTAACAGAGCTTGCTGAGAACAGTAACCATGGAAATGTGCATCTCGTGAGAACGTTGTCACTCATCGCATTGTGCTGTATGGTAGGATGTTCTCGTTTTTATGAGATATGCGATATGACGAACATATCAGCACAATTCTTCTTTTTTTTTATCACCAACATTGTGCCTCTGTCACGACCGCCATGGTTGTCTTTTTATTTTAACATTGTTGACTAAAGTAATTTTTTTGGGGGGGGTTATTAATAAAGAATTGCTAGATATCTAAGGTTTCTTGATTCAATGCACAGTAGATTTATACACATAATACACATGAGGACACGGCTAATCATTTTGCATAATTGTTTGGGTTTTAAGTCAGTTTCACTATGATTCTTCATTACCCAGAATCCTTCTTCAAGAACAAAAAACAAATGGGTGTGAATGCATAACGTGTATTGATATATTGGTATAATGAATTGTTATAAACAGTCTGCTCTCATGGCTTAGGGCTGCAATTGCCTGGAAGAGTTTTGCATTCTGGTGTCAATCAGTGAACATTTGAAAACCTCAACAATAATAGAACTATAAAGAATGGATTTTTGGTTTTACCCAGATGTGGATGGGTTCCCATTTTTGAGGCTGGACCATCTAAAGGTTTCTTCCTCATACCATTCCATTGAGTTTTTCCTGGTCACAATGGACACACAAACATATAGAGACAGACGTATGATGCTAAAATATATTTCCGCAATCTATTAAACTATGTTAAGCTGCTCTGGGGGAATTTCCACTGTTGAAATCGTTACTGAAGGTGATAAATCAGTTACTGAATGAATAAATGAATGAATATTCTCCCCCGAGTGCTGTGGAGTTTAAAGTCTATAGTATGTATACCGTCAGGGTTTAGTTTATTTATACACCGTAGTTCTTGGGAGAGGAATATGGAAGGTGCATGATAAGTGACAGAAAAGGTCACCTGACAGCTCAGCTTGGATATTTTAACCTTTTTTTGAAGGTGTCGAGAAATCTGATTGTATACAAGTTGACTTGGCCTCTGTTTAAATGCCATTGCCACATCTGTCCTTAAAAACAGACCATGCACTAGAAATGTGCTCGAGTATGAGCAGTCCACATTAACGCTGTCTCCTGGCGCTTAATGCTCTCCTGCAGTTCTAATTATCCACCTTGTTCCTCGAAAAAGGAAAGCCGAACTCCATTTCGATCTGTTCAGGCAGCGTATTTACTCAGTTTATTCTAGGACAAAAACCCGTCTGAATGCGTATTTACACTGTCACTATATAAGGGCATGGCAGTAACCATCACTCAGCGGGATGCTGGATGAAAGTGAGTCTTTGCTCAGTGTGCATTGTTTAATGCACAAAGGCGCATTACAGCCAGCAGCACTGATGCATGTATTATTCATTAAACAAGAGGCCAGGTGACACTCTTTTATACGAAAAGCCTCAGGCACCGTTGTTTGGTAATAAGATGGAGGAAAAGCTTTCAGTCTCACTGCGCTACTTCAAAGCCCCCCATGTCGCTTCTGCATGGAAATATGTGCATTAGTGTGAGCGAGTGTGTCACATGGTAGGTGGTAAAGGAAGAAAGAAAAGTTGCATGTTTTGCTTGTGTATTTCGATTTAAGAAAAGCAAGCTTGCTTTGATACTGTTCTATTGAGTTGGGATATAAATCAAGAATATGCGCAGTGCATTATTGTGTTTCTGAATGTGTTTTCTGTCTGTCAAATTCTTTTCCAGTTTGTGGAGACATCCATGGGCAGTTCTTTGACTTGATGAAGCTGTTTGAAGTGGGAGGATCTCCAGCCAGCACACGCTACCTTTTCCTCGGCGATTACGTAGACAGAGGATATTTCAGTATTGAAGTAGGTTCTACCATGTTCAATATAGCATACATTTTTATTATATATATTAAAATGTATATATTTATAATACGTTTGTTTAGTCTCCACCTCTCACTTTGATAATAATGTGGCACTCTTCTTAGTTAAATAAAACACTTCAGGTGATATTATGTTCAGGAAATTCACCAGCGTACACAACTATTAATACTTTATATATCTGATTTCACAATAAAGTGCTGATAGAACATTTTTGGGTATAACATAGATGTATACATATGTTGGTCTCACATTTTCTTTATCAGCCACCATCATCAGTGAGACTCATGAACAGTACATCTATTGCTGAGAAAAAGGAGTGCAAGGGTTTATAGGTTAGATTATACACGACCAGTTTCTGCTTGATACATGGCAGGTGTTTATGCATTTATCAAATATGCACTTAATAAACTGATAGATTTTCAGTGTGGCATCTAAGAAAAGTGTTTGGATTAACATCGGGAGGCCACACGTTTAAATTCTGACGGTTCAAGCAAAGCAAAATCACCTGTGTCTTTGCGTGTATGTGGAAGAGGGTAGACAGCACTTTTGTGTGTGTGTTAAAGTGCTGTAATTTGAAAAGATGCAGAAGTGTAGGATGAGTGTGAACAAGTAGGATTCTGTTTATTCACTGAGGTAAATATTTTTTCAGTGTACGAGGTGGTGTCAGAAAGTTTCAAGACTACATCTGTTTATAAGAAAGTACTTTATTTATCGGCGTTTACACGCTATCACCTTCAAAACAGTCCCCCTGTACAGCGATACAGCGCTCCCAGCGTTCCTGCCACTTCTGGAATGTGTCCTGGAAGTCTTCTTTCTAAAGCGTGTCAAGCTCCTCCTGCTATTCACACTGGAGCTCCACAAGTCAACCTTTAAACTGGCGCTTCATCTTGGCGAAGAGGGTAAAATCAGCAGGAGACGTATCTGGCGAGTTGGGTGGGTGCGGAAGTGAGATCATGTTGGGAGTTTTATTGGCTTGAGACACATGTAAGGAGAGCTCGCTGACGGGGTGCGCACGTGGTCAGAATAGCAGGCGTGGGGACACACGTGGTCAGATAGCACCGGTTGCTCTGCTCCTGATGTACACAGGACGATGTCTTATGGCACACTGATTTATGAAGGTCAGTGCTCCTTGTGACTGTGCAAGCAGCTGTCAAATGGTGTTATAACACTAGTCTCATAACGTTTGATACCACCTCGTATATAAAGATTCATCATTAGTCCACTCACATCCTAATGTTTTTGTGCTTCCCCACTCCCCCATCCCCCCTTTTTTTTCCAGTGTGTGCTGTACTTATGGGCCTTAAAAATTCTTTACCCTAAAACACTGTTTTTGCTGCGTGGGAACCACGAATGTAGACATTTAACAGAGTATTTTACCTTCAAGCAGGAATGTAAGTACCAGCTACATTATCGGTTTCCCCCCAGACATATCAAAAACCTGCACATTCTACTTTGCCAGCTATGAACTATTGTGTGTTTGAATGTGTGTATATTTAAACATGTAATGTATATTAGGGCTGCTGCTATCGATTATTTTAGTAATCGAGTATTTTTAACGATTATTCCATCGATTAATCAGATAAGAAGTACTTTTGCTTTATTAAAGAGCAACGCTAAATAAAAGAGACGTCGAGATAAGATTTTTATTGCTGAAATGGCATACAAGAATATCGGTGAAACCCAAACCTATTCAGTGCATTTAATTGCCATATCACATCAAAATACAAATACAGTGCATTTCGTTTAATGAAACTCCATCATTCTTACTCATGTATTTATTTATTACATTTTCCACGCACTTAATCCGTGTATTTATCGCCAGCTTTAAAAAGGTGCTCCACTACCTGCTCTACACTCCCACAGCAGAGGGACTTTTCGAACAGACTGTACATAAATAAAAAGATACAAATATTAATTACTTTAAAAATGGTAACCGCACTCTACCGTGTTTCCTTTATGTCTTGGTTTAAAATGATCGTTTTCTTTGGTCTGAATCTTCTCCTCTCGTTGTTTCCTTCCCGTTCCTCCATTTTTATTTTTTATTCTGCAGCGTCTTTTATGATAGCTGTCCAGTGCGCTCCAGAGTTTAGCATGTGGTGCGTCAATAATTATGGTCTGTGGAAAACACAGTAGTTAAAATGGACTAAACAAATAATTTGCCTCGATGAATTTTTGTAATCGAATTACTCGAGTTACTTGAGGAATCGTTTCAGCCCTAATATACACACACACGTTGCAGTATTAATGTATAAAGTGAGAAATTAAAGGGTTTATTGTTCAGCCCATGAAGTGACATTCTTCTTACTTTGATGGTTAGACTTCAGAAGTATTGCTTTTGGACTGAGCATCTAAAAAGAAAATATCACTGAGTCAAACTGCTTGTCAGTGCATACTGCTGTTTACTTGTGTATTACTAGTGTATTCCTTCATGCCGTCTCCACTCAGCCCCTCCTTTCCATCCCTTGACAGGTAAAATTAAGTATTCGGAGCGAGTGTATGACGCATGTATGGATGCCTTTGACTGCCTTCCGCTGGCCGCGCTCATGAATCAGCAGTTCCTGTGTGTGCATGGAGGCCTGTCCCCTGAAATAACAAACCTTGACGATATCAGAAAAGTATGTATCCACCACTTTCACTCTTACCCAGTAGCTTAAAAGAATATTGCTCTGATGTGGTAAATATATAGCGTTAAATGCGGTAAACGTGAAATATTAGCAGTTCAGAGGTAAGTAGTAGTTTGTAATTAAGTGCACACGTAAACACTGAAGACAGATTTATACTCTGGTAGAAAACTGGGTATTTAGAGAAGGTTATGTTTGATGTTTTTATTCGATAGGTTCTGGTATTAAATATCTATAACTGAAAATGCCGTCACTTAATATAAGCCAACCACTTGATTGACCCTATGGATTGTCAAACCTTTTCCACACGCTAGCCAGAGCAGCCTAATGGATGACACCGCTAACCCGGGATAGTTCACATAAGCAAAGTGCTTCTCCTGCACGGTCATCGGAGAGCTTGGAGAGTACATGCGCGCTAATACATATTAACGATTAACGATCAACGGATTAGAACAGCGAACAGTCTTTGCGACTTTAGAAGCACTTAATGCTGTGATTAGAATCGAATTCAGTCTAATTAGGACACTTGAGGCCACTCAGAAATGCTGACGTTACAATACTAGATGATAATAACAGTATAGTGATACTATGTGACATAAGCTACACCAAGCGACTTGTGAATCTTTGAAGAGGACGATGTGCAGCATCTCCCTACAGCACAATCTTCATGGCAAGACATCACATGACTCGATCGCACGCCGGACCCGAACAAACGAGCACGCACCGCCACAAATTATGCGCACACAATGATATTCGTGCGCATGCAGATGAACTGTTGCACGTGCGAGAGCAACTTCAGTTTCTAACGAGATACATATGCTCTCCAGGGTCTACACACTGCTCCCACACATCGCACGTCTTAAAAATAAAACGAAGCACATTTCTAGCAGCACACACACAAAGAGCAACAACATAAACTGAGCTAAACAACGTTCCATGATGTTTCCTGGTCACTTATCGCACAGCAGGTTATTCATTTTATATGGTCTGTATTGACGAGTACCATAAAGCAGTTACTTGTAGTCATACTCAGACTGAAAAACTGTTAGCAGAGCATCCCTGCGCTGGAGTGAAGCTTCAACCAGGTTTATTGCTGTAGATATAAATCCTTCAACGCAGCTTCCACCGGGCAGAACTGAGAACATGTCTATGTGATGACAGAGTTTATCTGGAAAGTGTTTTATTATACATTATTCATTTTTATGTCTTTCACCATTGGATAAAGTGAAGACTTTTTTTTTTTTTCTTTTCTTTTTTAATTAAACTGTGACAGTGCTGTAATATTACAGCTGCCGACTGCCTCGCTCTCTTCTCACATCTGTTATATGACACACAGAGAGTTTAATAATCCTGCACTTCCCTCAACTTTTATTAAAGTCTGAAAATTGTACTTTCCTCCTCTGTAATAGAACCCACCCGTTTGTAAGGTCTGTGGTCACATGACCTTTTAATTTGCCTCTATGTGTAAGTAGAAAATGTGCTTTAATTTATGCATGTCAGGATTTTACAATAAGCATGTGTTCACCGTCTCCAGTTAGACAGATTCAAGGAGCCTCCCGCTTACGGACCAATGTGTGACCTGCTGTGGTCCGACCCGTTGGAGGACTTTGGCAACGAGAAGTCCCAAGAACACTTCACACACAACACAGTGAGAGGCTGCTCTTACTTCTACAGGTAGTGATAAGTATCAAAGCACAAACGCCACCAAAAGCACACTTTCACATTTACTTTCCTCCTCCTTTTTCTTTTTTTTCCCCCTTTTTTCTATCTCCAACAACATACCATCCAAACACAAGCTACCTCTAGATATCATCAGAACACCAGGAGCTTATAGCAGCAATAGAACTCTGGCAGAAATTGTGAAAAGTGTGAGGTATTACACGCCACATGAGTTCGGTTATTGCAGTCAGATCCCTACAGCAGCACAAGCTGCTTTTCTATATAGTGTGTTTAGGATGAAACTTAAGGAAAGAGTTTAGGATTTTTTTTTATTTATGTACCGAGTTCTCGTTGTGCATGTATGTTCACATTTTCGAAAGAGGTTCACAGACAGAATGAATGTTCCTCACCATTTTCCCTACGCTTTGATTCCTTGCAGCTGAGAAATGACATACGAGTTATGCGGTTCTGACTTTGCCTAGAAAATGTCATACGCTTGCTGGATGGAAAATCGAATCAGACTGCCATTATTAAATTGGATATCAGAAAACCCTGCCCTGAAGCACACACATACTCCAACAATGACAACTATATGATAAAGGATGTACTGTAGGGGATGTGCCACTGTATTACAAGCTTATAGGGATGCTTAAAACCCCTGTGAAATCACAAGCATCATACACATGCATCCATTAATACAGATGAATCCTTAAACAGGTGGAGAACTTGAGAGATCTGCATTGAAATTTGTAGTTCTAAGTAGCTGTTGTATTGGCATCTCGCGCTCTCTCTCTCACACACACACACACACACACACACACACACACACACACACACACACACACACACACACACTCACTCACACACTGCATTCCTTTTTTCCCAGGCAGTAGGGTGTAATTGAAAGCATACTTCGTAGCTGTAGCTTTACAAGTCAGCACCAGAGCAGCAGGCCTGTTCTGCCTCTTTTCAACACTCCCGGGGACAAACATCCTGTCTCATCCCACCACGAGTCCTTGTAACTTTTACACACATAACTAGCCGTGTAATTGCTCATGACTTAAATGTGCACCTGACGTGTACTTACTGAGAAAGTTGGCTGTGGATCTGGTTGGTATAATCTGTTTTTTTGTTGTATAGAGGAGTGGGTTGTTTGTTGCCGTATCCACACTGGACGTTTTTGACAATGAGCACAGCACAATGTCCTTTATTACCTGGAAAGAGTTCGGGTTTCACGATTCTTCACTTGTCTGCTTTCGCCTCCATCACTCAGCCGCTAATCAGATCTAGAAGTGTTATAGAGGCAAAGATTTCACCAAATCCTATTTGTATTCATGTGGAAATGTAATGAGTGTAGCCTAGGGCTTGTTGATATATCGATATAATATGGTTATCGTGATCAATGGTGCCGCGATACACTTTTCAGAAATGTTTTCGCTATGCCAAACTCGATGTAACTTTATTTATTATTTTTTTTGCTGTGCACTGTAGAGGTATAGATGTGATGGAAACATTGGCTGCTGCAGCAATAGGGGAAAATAAGCTTCAGATTGGTGCCGCCATGTTGCGATGGGCTCATGCTTTGTTTATCCCCATTAAAACAAGAATCGAAAAAAAGATAAACTTTTAGTATGTGTCAAAACCAAACAATGCAAAATGGGTTCTTTTTTTGTATTATTATTATTTATTAAAGTAAAACCAGCTATTCATTTTTATGACCACTAATGACACTGTTCACGTTATTATTCCAAAATTATTCTGCTGAACAGCAGACTTGCATCTTGGAGGGGGTGTTTTCCAGCATATTCTGCAATAAATTGGATTTTTGAATGCCAATATAAATATAATTCAGTTTGGCTTTATTTTTCGTCCAACAGGCAAGCAAAGCAAAACACGTCAATAAATATGATTCGTGTGAAACTGAAGGCAACAGCACATTTTCAGCTACACTATGTGGACAGAATATTGGGACACCTAAATTTTCCCAGCCATATGTGCTTTTTCCCCAAACTGTTTTCTTAAAGATAGAGGGCACACATTTGTATAGGATGTCATTAAATGTGGTAGAGTCCAATTTTCCCTTCACTTACAGTAGACCCAAACCTGTCGAGAACAGTGTCCCATGAAGAGATGGTTTTGTTTGGGTTGGAGTGGAAGATCTTGAGTGGCCTGCTTTAAGCTCTGACCTTAACCCTTTTGAACATCTTTGGGATGAACTGGAACACTGACCGCACAACCAGGCCTCATCACCTTACATCAGGTCCTGACTTTACTAACACCCTTGCGGCTGAATGGGCACGATAGAGAGTGGAGGTTATTGTAAAAACAAAAAGGGGACTAAATATGTATTGGGATAAGCAAAAAGCAGGCTTAGGCTAAAGTGTTTATATACAGCTTTAGTCACAATGGTGTGATGTTTTTAAAGCTGACCTCCAACCCTTTGATGACTGGTTAAAAAAAATCTTTCTAGCATTTACTAGGTAGAATAAAATGTACATGGCGACATCTGGACAGCCTGTATAAAAACGTACAGAGAAATAAAGCTCTGAGAGTTTTCTAAACTGCAGATCATTTTGCTTTGTGTTTGTTTAACTAATTTTTTCTATGAATTTCCAAAGCAAGAAAATGAAGCCAAATTAGATTACGTGTGCAGAAATACCCAAAAAGCCTCAATTTCAATTCCTATCAGGAGCATTTTCATTCACAAAAGTACAGAAGCACATGTTTGAGTGCTGTACTGCCAGTTATTATTTTTTTTCCCCCTCTTGACTCAGCATTATCTGTAATGAGTTTAGATTCCACCAAACCTTCAGGTAGCGTTAAAACCATTTTCACAGCTCCCAGCGCTTCGCCTCGCGTAGCCAGGCAACACGTTTCCCGAGCAGCCAGTTTTTCAGTGTGTTTGTGCAGGCACCGAGCACCGTTTTGTGTTTGTGTAAGATGTTGTTTTAGTTCTGTCAGCTCATTCAGTGGTTGCAGAGTGCCACAGGGTAGATTCATCACCAAAGCCAGCTGTAAACACAGGAAAGTTCCAGCGTGAACTTTTCTAGTTAGACGATAGCTGCGGTGTGGAAAAGTCCAAAAACTCACATCTTGCCTTTCACGAAGGATGACCGAGTTTGCTTTGGCTTCCAGTCTCCAGCATTGATCTGAGTAGTGTTGAGGTTTCCCCCTGTTGCTCTCAAAAAACAAACACACACTGTTTTAATGCAAAATTTCCATCTTTTGATGGTCACTATGAGAGAGCGAATATGTACTGTGCTGAAGTGCTCAAATATGTTGTATTGTTGAAACCAAATTCACCGATGTTCTCTTTGTTTATCCTTTCCACAGTTATCCTGCTGTGTGCGATTTCCTACAACACAACAACTTATTATCTGTCATCCGAGCCCACGAAGCACAGGACGCCGGGTAATATCTCGTCTAAAGCACTTCATGCTTTTTCCAGTTTCAATGCATTTCACCATACAGCTAACTGAAGTATTGATCTTAATGTTCCTGCTGTGCTGTATATAGCAAAGAGGTTCAGGATACTGCAGTATTATAGTATAGGAATTTAAAAAAGAGACTGACTAGCTATTTAAATTCAAGCTTTTTGTGGGGTTTTTTGTTTGTTTTTGGTAAATAACCAAAACCATATTCTCAGCTGGATGACTTGTGAATTAAGATAATCTCCTGAGTAAGTGCGTTCCGTTTACTCACAATAAATTTGAAATGAGCTCAGGCGCTGTCTGAAATTTTGCTTACTCACTCCAGCTCAAATGAAATTGCCCTGCTTGTGCTTTAGTCGGTTAATTTGAGCTCTTTGCACAGCAGGAGCTTTATTGATTATTGCAGAGTTATTGTCTGAGTAGTTTGGACTCCCCTCGGTCTCCCAGTCTAATAGATTATAGCAGTGGGGGGTTGAGCGGCAAACGAAACCCTCAACACCACCATCACCACCACCACCTGCTCAATCCAGTAGGACTTGTTGAGAATATAGAGGAAACCGTACTGCACAACTGGTGTAGATAAAGAATTATGGATCCTGTAAGCGTAAAGATAATGAGTTAAGAGCTTTTGTCTTTGTTAGGTATCGCATGTACAGAAAGAGTCAGACTACAGGCTTCCCCTCGCTCATCACCATCTTTTCAGCCCCCAACTACTTAGATGTCTACAATAATAAAGGTAAGAGATGTGGACAAGAGACACAGTGCGTGTGTGTGTGTGTGTGTCTGTGTGTGTGTGTTGGTCAACGGTTGGCATTCCGCGGTCCCGCTGAGCTGCAAGATGGACAGACCCGGGCTCAGTTAGTCAGCACTTTTACATTAAAGAGAAAGGAAAGTGTGTGGGCGTTTAGTCATTTTACCCATGCTGCACTTTTTCTTCTGGCAAATGAAAATGTGAAGATGGATCAATCATTGCTGAGTTCACACAAACCCTCCCCCACACACACACACACTGCTAATGTAACCACTGTAATTGTGTTCAGGGTTGTGCGGGGCTATGTGTGTGTGTGTGTGTGTGTCAGCTATTTATCACTGAAGTCAGGTTCTATGTTAAAGCCTTCCGTGTAAAGTTAAGGAAATCTGTCGTTTTATACTAACCGGTAATCTGTTAGGGAACGGTCTACACACTCGTTTCTTTTTCAGACAGCTGGAATTTTTCCAAAACTTCACTACTTATTCGCTTTGCTGCGCACTAATCTCTCTCCAGCTTTAATCTTTCATCCAAGCTTTTCCATGACAAAGGTAATGAGCTTAAAATATTTGTGTTTTGCATTACAGGGAGCAAAGAAATCAATTACTACCTCCAGGTGTAGTAGTTGCACGTGTATTATTTCATTTCATTATGAAGGAACAGCTCTGACACTGTGGGAAAATGTATTGGTTGAACAGCCTTCACTGGTTAAGAAAATGTCAAAATGCATGAAAAATGTCTTTGCATGTTGCTAGATAAGATCAATCGGAGGAGAAGTTTGTACTGGTCTCCAGTGTCTGAGAAAGCTGAGAAAACCCGATATGGTCAAAACATTGTGGAGACCTTACTAAGCACCAGTGGTGTACAGTAACGATGCAAACGCTACACTTTACTGTACTTAAGTAGCTTTTTCACATATCTGTACTTTACAGAAATATTTCCATTTGGGGAGACTTTAAATTCACGCCATTTCGAAGTGAAGTATGTAACTTTTCACCTAACGAAATTTTGCGAAATCTGTCATCCCTTTTGAATTATGAGTGGATTCAAACATAGCTGGTCAAGCATACAGCAAGCCACCAATCAGGCAAGAGCGCGCTCTGTGTTTAGAACCAGTTTTGATTAGCGCTTGGCGGAATCTATTTAACACCAACATGCAGTTCAACATCAGTTCAATAACGAGCAGAACGTTTAGAGAGGAAGAAACTCCTGACTCAAACTCACTACAGCACCACTGGCAATATATTTGCACAATTCTTTTTTGAGTTGAAAAGGAGGTTTTGGGCTCATGATAATTTATTAGATATCAATCAGTGACTCATTAATATCATTCTATTAATAGATTGGAGTTCTGAGAGTAACCTCAGAGTCTTTTCACATGAGTTATTTAAGTAGGAGTGTGACAAAAAGGATAATAGGAACATTATACCCATAATAAATAATACTTTGGATGCTTAAGTACATTTGTAGGCAAATACTTTTGGACGTTTACTGGAGTAATATTTGACCTTCTGTATCTCTACTTTGTCGAGTTCATGGTCCACCACTGCTAAGCACACTATTATACAGTAGATTTAGTAAATCATTTGCTGTTATAATAAGATCCACTATTCTGGAAAGGTTTTAGATTATATTTTAGAGTATGGCTGTTGGGACTCATGGTCATTCAGCTACAAGAGCATTAATGTGTTCAGGTTATTGATTTCAGAAAAGCCCTAGGGTTCAATCAGTATTCTAGTGTATTCCAAAGGTGTTCACTAGGGTTGAGGTCAGGCTCAGCTTCAGTTCTTCTACACTGCTCTTCATGGAGGCTTAGTGGTTACTAGGTTACTGATCGGAAGGTTGGGGGTTCAAGCACCGGTATTGCCAAACTGTCACTATTGAGTCCTTAAGCAAGGCCCTGAACCCACAGTGCTCCAGGGGTGCTGCATCATGGCGGACCCTGCGCTCTGATCCCAGCTTCCCAACATCATTGGGATCTTTGAAGAAAGAATTTCACTGTGCTGAAAGTACTTGTGAGAAGTATAAAGCACATTTACTTTAACCTTTAGCTTCATGAAGCTTGCCTTGTACACAGCCTTTTCCGTTTGTGTCCCTTAGTTAGAGGAAAACAAAGACATTCTAAACAATTCTGTGTCACACTTTGTGGGTACATGTTGGGAATAGTTTTACATATAGGTCTGATGGTCAGGTATCCACAAACTTTTGGCCATGTAGTGTATATATCTTGAGAAAGCAATAACATTTGTCTAGTGAAATTGCTGTAAAAGGAATACCATTGTTATCTAGAGTAAATATTCTAATGTAATACCGGTGTTTTGGCCGCATACACAACGCAGGCAATGGTGGCAAGAAGCATTGTGTCAAAATTCTGCATACACAGAACCACAATTGTTCTTCCAAGCACCATAGCCGTCGCTGGATTTGCATCAGGCTGCCACTTAATCTGCGATAACACACTATCGCAGACAGGTGTTTGTTGCTGTGGACAGACATCTGCAGAGACTTCGAAAATGAGCTGCAATTAAGCAGACGAGACCGGAGGTGCCTCGTGTGTCGGCAAAGCAGCAACGATTTCGCCGAGCTATTTTCCCTTCATGCATAACAGCATGCGCCATCACGACCCGCACGCATTCGTAAAAAAAACCGGGATCAAGCAGGCGGTGGGCAGGGGTTAGATGGATGCATGGGCGATTGATCTTCTCTCCTCACTCTGAAGCCAGAGTCATGGCCTGTGTCAAGATTGACAGCCACAGAGCGCCGCTGTAAATCCAGCAGCGAGAGTGGGAGGGTGCGCTCACAGTCTCCATCACTCTTCTGGGTTGCCAGACTGACTCCCCAGCTGTCCTTCGGGCTGGAGCTCCATCTGCGTCAATCGAGTCAATAAGGCAACCACGAAATCCGACGACAAAGAGCGGTAGTGCTGGTTAGGCTGATGGAGCTAATGAATGTCTAACCAGTGTTTTAGACTGCGATCGGAGGAAAGTGTAGCAGGACTCAGCAGGGGTAATGGCCACAGTCTCTGCCAGCATGCTGAGCTCATTCCAAGCATTGATTAAAGCACTGAGGGTTCCTCCATCTGTCAGTGGCACAACAGTTGGGGATTCCAGATAAGACATGCCTTGAATACTGATCCACACGACAGATTAGATGAGTCAGGAACAGTGGCTCGTTGTCTTCTTGTGTTTCTGACTAATAGAGTGGGTTTTTTTATGCATTTTTCTGTTATGGTAATTAATTGGTTCAATTCCTGATCCCTGGACTTCTTCCCCCGTAAAAGACATTCCAGCATGAGCAGTTATTCCTCCTGAAGCACTGCGTGTTTACCTTCATGATAGCGGTTCATGGGGTCATCCTGTGGCTCCTGTTCAGACCGATGTTCTCAGTTAGAAGGTTTTGGAAGGGCCACATCATTTCTGATGACTCTGTGTGCTGGAATGAGGGAGGGGAGAAAGAGAGAGAAACAGAGAAAGAGAGAGCACAACTGATTCTCTCCATGGTCACAGTGTTCTGTTTCTCTTTTGCACTCCAATGCTGTTTAGCTTTGACTCCAGGTTTACTGCCTCCACTGTTTTCATTTGACGGATAAGGATGTTCCCAAAGCGACTTGGAATTTAATGCGGGTGTTTGAGAGTTCAGAGCTGTAAATAAGGATAACACAGGTTTAAAAAGAGGCACGATTCCTACAGGTTAGATCATTTAGTAATTAGCTTGTCAAAACAATTGCATCTTTTTCACCTTTATTTCTTCATTTATTTCCTTTTCATTCATTCTTTTTTAATTAAAGCAGAACAGCAAAAGCTTATTTTGGTACGTTATTGTAATGTTTTAATTTGCATCTTTCTATAATTACACAAACGCAAATCTAATTAATATCTTATAGTCTATACATTAGTCTGTAATCTACGCGCTTTATTGGGCACGGGATCCCCCTGGTGGTTGTGTGCGAAAATGCATCCTGGGACAAAATCGCCAGATTGAAATAATTTGTAAACTTTATTTGCATAATGCTAAAAAGCCACATACATTAATTGCAGCAGTTATCTATATGTCATGTTGTAAATTATTTTAATGTGATGATGCAACAGATATGACAATGTTAAGTAGAGACATGTTCTCCGATCTTTAAGTCTGGTTTGCAGTTGACAGCTGGCCTGCTCTCTGTGCCACATGACAGCCTGCTATTCTCATTCGAGTGAGAGCGAGACTCTGGGCCGGGAAAGTCCCTCTATGCAAACTCAAGTGCAGTGTCGGCTTTCAGTATGTGAAGCACACAAGCAGGAGTCACCATGCGTACACTAATCCTGATACCACACAGGGAGTGACCTTGAGACACACAGATAAGATTTCAACAAGATAGCTGTGATCTCTGTGTTGACCATTTATTTAAAAGGCTTAATTGCCCAAAGCAGATATCATTCTGTCCTTTTGCCACTCTGAAGGGTAACACTTTACTGAACTCATATTAACTGCATTATTGAACTTTTACAAACTACAGATGTAGTGACATTAATAGGATATAAGTGATGTTTGGAAATAACAGATACATGTATTTATGAAATGTTTGCCCATATTTACCAGGGGTGCCAATAATTCTGAATGCAGTACGTGTTTGTCGGTTTGTAAAATGAAGTACGCGAGTGCTTCGCTATATAGAATATACCTGTATGTGAACAGTCCCTTTACACTTCTTCTTACTTTTTTTTGCCTTTAGCTGCTGTGCTGAAATATGAGAATAATGTCATGAACATTCGGCAGTTTAACTGCTCTCCTCACCCCTACTGGCTGCCCAACTTCATGGATGTCTTCACCTGGTCTTTGCCCTTCGTTGGGGAGAAAGGTACATTTTGGAACCCCTCTGAACACACACACACAATTAATTGAAACATGCAGCAACATTATAATTGCTACTGTTGTTGATAAACATGCTGTTTATCATGATGTCTCTGTTTTTCTCTCTCTCTTTCTTTCTTTCTCTCTCTCTCTCTGTGTGTGTGTGTGTGTGTGTGTGTTCTTGCCCTCAGTCACTGAGATGTTGGTGAATGTTCTGAGCATCTGCTCCAATGATGAACTGACTACAGATGAGGAGATTGATGGTAAGACAGTTACAGCTAATGCTCACAACTGCACACATGTACATCCACAGACGGGGCTCAGTGTCGAGCTTCTCAGATTCCCATCAGGAGATGCCACTAGACCATATTAAGCAGTCTGGACTATTCTGTTTTCAGATCTCCAACACAACAGGGCCAGACCAGCGTGTCATGGTTAAAAACATCTCGGCTCATAAGATCACGTGTATGCAGTCTGCGGTGAACATGGACGCTGTAGTAGGGCAAAACTCTCTGCGTTATAAAAAAAGGCCTGTAAAGCTAATTTGATTTCCCCACCGCTACGCAATCGGCAGCTGCTCCGAGTTAGTTTAACCAGAAAATATAGGCGTTTGAAAGCTTTTCCATTTACATGTTTATAGTAGACCTGTGAATGCCGCGTGTAGCACAGGCAATAAAACCCACTTTCTCAAAACGACAACAATAAATTCAGGCTTACCATCTGCTTAGAATATCTGAAAGGCGGGTAAACTCGTTAAGATTTCCAGATTAGAGGAAAAGAGTAAATGCACGGTTTATTCAGTTGCTCTTTACAATTTTGAGATTTGCATGCAGACTGTAATAGAAAAGTGCACCAGGCATATTTATTTGTCTTCATCGTTAACTTCATTCCGATGACTAATGGGACGTCCGCACATTTTGGAGCTATAACTCGCACTACAGTACGTCTCAAGCACCAGCTGCCCCTTAAAACAGGAAATGATCAAACAAATGCACCTTCTTTGCACTACGGGGTGTCACGCAGCCCAGATATATTATGTCCCCTTACTGAAAACCCATCGCGCTAGCGTTCGCATAACTGCTTGAGTCACGTTGCATGCTAAGGGAAATGTGATGAGAGCTGAGCAATATGCAAATCTGCAGGGCTTCATTTGCGTAACAGATATTAAAATGCTAAAGCTGAAAGTTTATAGTTTATTGAAAACCGTAGAGGAATATCTTGGGTTTCAGGCTAGCAAACTAGAATCCATTGAATCTACACTCCTTTAACACTAGTTTGGGACTTTAATATCTTGTTCCTCATTCTTAACCTATTTTTATTTTTATTTTTATTTTTTATTGTCCTCTCACACCCTCTTGTTTGCGCATTGTATTTTCATAGGTGATTTCACGTCCCCCTTATCTAATCAGTTTCTTTTCCTGAAAGTCACTGGGTCAGGCCTTTCCTTTCTTTTGCTCCATAGGTGTGGCTTCCTTCCACTCTTTCTCCCCTCTCAATCCCTTTCCTCTTCCTCGCTTTCTCACTCGCTCTTCCTTTCTGTCTCCCTGTCGTTTTCTCTTTCCCTCGCTCTCTCCCACTCCTCAGCCATCCACTGATCATTTTTCTGTTCTTTTTCTCTTCTCTTCTGGGGTGTTCTTGAGAAGGACAGCTAATATATGCCCCAAAGAAAGGTACAGCCTCCCACAATGCCTTGCCGTGTGCACAGTGCAGCCTTGCTTATTGTTTGTACCCTTTGCTAACGGGTTGCATAACACCAAGTGTAAGCTGTTTATTACCGTTGTTGTTTTTAATTGATTGCAAGGGTTCATACTAATATCCCTAATGTCTACCTAAAGAAGCTCATTACACACTTTGGATTGTTATTAGAGGATGAACATGTTTGGTGTGTGGATTGCCTCCAGTCATTGTTCACATTGTTAGTGTCCCTGGCCTGGTAGATAGCTTTAATACGTTATTACTATTCAAAAATATATAGCTGGGCAGTGAATACAGCAACAGCATGCTAGTGTTTTTATAGTGTTCTTAATTTATACTATAGGCTTCTTAATAATGACTGTTTATGAAACCTCCAAGCAAATAAAGTCCTTTAAACATTTAAACATGCTTCTAATCCATTCAGTAATAACATGACAATTAAAATGGTGATCGGAGCGTTAATGTGTGCATACATTTCTAAAAGTTATTAAGGAAAGTGTAGTATTAACAGTGGTGGACCTTTACAAAGTAAATGTAATTTGTTGCTGTACTTAAGTAGCTCTTTTGTGTATCTGTGCTTTATTGAAGCATTTATATTTCGGGAGACTTTTAATTTAACTTCTACTTTTCAAATATTTTGACTCAACACCCGTGTCCTTATTTGCACTTTTTTTAGTAGTTGAACGGAAGGTTTTGGGCTCATGGTAATTGTACGGTAATAGATATCAGTGTTTGACTCCTTAACATCTTTCTGGTAATAGATTTGCATGCAAAACGTAACATTAGTCTTTTCACATAAGTCTTTTACGATTAAGCAACACTCTTGTGGCACAAATGATAATAGGAACATTACAGCCCTAAGAAATCGTAATACTTTGGCTACTTAAGTACATTTGATAGCAAATACTTTTGCACTTTTACTCCTTGCATTTAAAGTGAGGTTCAAATGGAGCACGTTTGCTTTTACTGGAGTCATATTTTAACTACTGTATCTCTACTCTATAAAATAGCATTTTAGATTATAGCATTAAAATAAAGAACTAAATTTGGCAACAAAGGAATGTAGATTTCCTGCTCAACATGTCAATCCAGAGTTCAGCAAGTGATGAGAAATCAACATGGCTGCCATATTGGACATGTGTAGCCATATTAGATATAAAAGACAAACGTATTTGGGTGTTAAATGTAAATCAGTCATCGACTCTATTGAAAGCTACCAAACACTAAGGTCTAAGTAGGAAAGCACCTGTATGGGATGGCATTACATTTCAGGACACGTTGCACAACGCCAATTCACTTGCCACTCGTTTTTACGATGAAACCAGAGAACAAACATTGACAGCATGCAATATTCTGCACTTTCTGTAACCTGAGTAAAGAATCAATATGGGTGCCCTGAAGCTATGTCAAAGCTTATAATGTTACCTATTTACTGCTGTATTCATTATTTAGCTCCACACTTGATTATGACGTAATGTCTAATATACTGCAGGATTCTTCTCACTGCACTAGCAAATGCAATTCTATACATATTCCTGCCAAACCTCTGTCATGTAGTTATTATTACCTCTCGACTGTTTTAGGCTCCTCAGAGAATTTACACTATATGACCAAAAGGATGTGGCCATCACACATATGTGGTTCTTCCCCAAACTGTTACCACAAAGTAGAAAGCACACAATTGTGTAGGATGGCTCTCAATACTGCATCATTGCTTTTGAACTGTACATGTCCAGAGTAAGAAAAAAGTCTCAGGAAATCACTCTGCATCCCTCACATCCAAGCCCTATGCTTTTTTGGACTTTTGCCTTCTAGCCGACACTGCAGAGCACCACGACAACCAGGCACAAGAAAAGTTCATTCCTCCAGGCAATCTACCTCATAAACACTTTAAACGCTCTCCCCATTGTTCAATAAAAATAAAACTCTGTGCAATAGTTTTTTTTTATTTCTTTTTCTTGATGTGCAACTGGAAAATTCTGTCACTAAACAAATTCCCTGCAACATACTTAGCAATTAAGCTCTTTCTGATTCTGATATGATCTTGAGCACAAAGTCCTGGCCTCAACCCCACTGAGCACCTTTCAGGTGAACTGAAACACCCACTGCACCCCAGGCCTCATCTAACATCTCACAAATTGTCTTTTGGCTGAATAAGCAAAAATTCCCTCAGCCAAATCTAGTGGAAGGCCTACCCAGAAGAGTGGGGTGTATTATTAGAGGTCGACAGATCAGAGGTTGGATCTTACATGCTGATAACCGATTAATTAACCAAAACGAATACTGGATTAAAAAGCAATCATTACATTGCATGTAAAATATTACTGAACTTTATTACACATTTTTTTAAGTACTGAATCATTAAATGTGCTAATAGAAATAATTATTGTAAATATATGAATTTATAAAAAATTCTATAAGTAATAAATAATATAGCGCAGTTCAGCAGCATGCAGTCTCGCGTGTAAAAACAAACAGCACACGGTGTCAGTGATTCCCCCTAGAGGCCGCTCTCGTAATGACAGCAGACCTTCTCAGCTGCTCTGGCAACAGACGCAACCCGGAAAAACTATCAGTATGGATTTTTTGCAGGTAGTTTCAGCAATCAACTATTGGTGCAGATTAATAGACAAAACCGAATAATCGGTCGACCTCTAGTTATTATAACAGCAAAGGAGTTTTAATTCCTAAATTAAGTGTGTAACAAGCACATACAGGTGTGATGGTCAGGTGCCTAGAAACGTTTGGACATATAGTGTTAGCTGTGTGGTAGCTGTTTTGGCAAGGTTGAGTCTAATGAAAAAAACAGTGTGTATAATAATGTGTGTGTGAAGCTGTGAGTAGCCTCACTGTAACCCTGGTTGCATTAGTCAACATTAAGCTAACCGAATGCTGAGCATGTGTATTACATTCTGAAGTCTGGAGGCATTGGCTGCTGTAGGGAACCAGTTTATTGATCTGGCTCACTATAAAGAGGAGAGCAAAATAGTGACTGTGACTGAAGCTCTTTATCATTGGAGTAGTTGCACCTCAAACCAAGATTTAAGGAATGCAGCCGTATGTCTTTTTGGACATTCGGATGAAAATATTACATATATGAATGGTTTGAGAGATTTGAGTTTGTGCCATGGTTGCCATGCGGTTTGAAAAGGAAAAAAAGAAACCTTCACTGCCTTATGAAGTTTGACTTTGCTGTGGCCTCATTGTGACCCTGTGATTTTGTGCATGTGTGTAGGTGCTACAGCCTCTGCACGCAAAGAAGTGATCCGAAATAAGATTCGTGCCATTGGGAAAATGGCCAGAGTGTTCTCAGTGCTACGGTAAGATACAATGTGTGTGTGTGTGTGTTTGTGCATGTGTGTTTGTGCATGTGTGTAATGCTGTGTCTGTGTTTCAGAGAGGAGAGTGAGAGTGTTCTGACCCTGAAAGGTCTCACTCCGACCGGCATGCTACCCAGTGGTGTTCTCTCAGGAGGCAGAGAGAAACTCCAGAATGGTAAGACACACACACACACACACACACACACACACACGCCTCACTGTCACATTCTTTATAGCATTCATAACACTGAGTAATTTGTAGACACCAGACCAGATTTTAACACTGAATTATATTGTTTAGTTATGAAGGTGTTCTTGGCTTCATGATTATTATTATTATAATTATTGTTTTTAGTATTTGTGATTTTTTTCTAAAGTCACTTTTATGTAACAGGCAGCAGTGCATCTAGTATAAAACAGCAGTTATACTGAAATGTTTATTTTGTTTATTGTGAAATGAATGAACACCACTGCATGTCGAGGTTGTGTAGGTCAGCTGATCTTTATTGCCATTTCCAACTAAAACAGTTTATTTTTACTAGCCCTATACTGTTTTTTTTTCTAGCTCTCTGCAGTGTTGTACATATTGATGAATAAATGCAGGATATTCAGTGCACATAATCAATTCACTCAAGAACACGTATACACACTGCAAAAACAGCGCACACGTGCATGACACAAAACAGCTTTTAGCCTCTATAAAGTATCTTTCCTACATTGGGTGTGGTCAGTGCTCATTATTCTGCATGCAAAACCAGAGAAAATATCTGCTCAATGAATGGATTATAATATCCCAGTCTGATTTAAAGATTTAAACATGCAATGTAATGCAGTGAAGTCCAGTCCACCTGTTTGTGTATCTCAGCAATCCTCCTGTAACAGACTATTTTAACACTGAAATATGTGCTAACAGAAAACAACCTCATATCGTGTTCTTTTCAAAGCGAAAACCTGGGAACTGCAGAAAAAGAAAGCACCTTCCATAGATGGATTATTCTTTTAATCCTGAACTCCTCAAAACCAGTTCCTAGTGTGCTAATTACCATTTGTCCATGTGAAATTCTATAAAGGGACCTAAAAAAAAAAAAGGCTGGGCTTCCAATTAATATGATGACCCTAAAAAAAGAAAACTAGACACTTAGTCACTTGCTCCTTTAGTTACTGTGACGGCATGGTCTTACATTCTGCCTTAAATTTCGTTCTTTTCTAGAGCTGCAGAAGCACAGCCTTTTAAAATCCCTCACTTTAATTATGAACATGTACACAAACACCCTCTACTGGTGGTGTTTGGAACCAGCGGGTTGCCTGCGACTATCCCACACTCAATGTACTATCTACTGCTCTCTCAATCCATGTCTTTTCTTCTCCCTTTTTCTTCCTGGAAGCCGCAGGTATAATGTGTTGTGCAAATGTCTCTCACACACACGAATGAAATGTGGAATTCAATAAAATCCTCCACATAGTTAACCCCTGTTCATTACAGCGCTGAATACGTTGCTGTAGTGAAGCGTCTGAATCTAATGTTTCTTTATGTAGCTTGTGGTTCGGTAGCTTATAAAATATCTTATAAAGCATTACTAACGTGTGATGAAAAGTATGTCATCAAATACACTGTACTCTAGGAAGTTTCAGATTCCAGACATTTGTGATTTCCAGAGTTGCTGATAGCATAATGCTATAAACATAGCACACAGAATAAAAATCAGGCAACATCAGTAGTTGCCTGGATTGACTGGAAGTTATAAACCTGCTACAGGCTCAGGTCCCATATTTCCACTAAAGGGAAATCGAATGTTACAGCATACAATCCTTCCATCTCGTGTCTCTTCAGTGGAAACGGATTGCTTTTTCTTGTATGTAAAATGTTTGCTTTTGGACTTGTGTCCATGTTGCGCTTGGCAATTGGGAGGTTAATTGCACATTGTGTATTTACCGTACAATATAGAATTGTATATTGTTATTAATTGTTCATAAATAATTTGTATCTTACTGTTAAGTTAAACGTGGCCAATTCTTCAGCTTGGTTTAGGCAGAAGAGATTGTGAAATAATGCTTATTTTGCAGAAGCTGTTTATCCATTGTATAAATATGCCCAAAATATCTGTTTGCATTATATATAAATTGTCTCACGTTATTTCAAGCCGTTGTATGGAGTATAAAAACAATGCAGTCTTTCTAGCACAGGGAACATTGCAGAGCAGGGAAAGTCTATAAAAAGAGGTACTTGTGTATTAAAAAGACATTACCCAACTGCCCCTGTGTAAATCTAAATCCATAGTAAAGTAGGCCAGTTGGGAGCTGCTCTTAGCCTCAAGATCTTTGTAAATACGACTCTGGTAGTTAAACTTGAAAATGGAGACGTGCCAGGGAGCGTGAAGTAAAGACTAATTCCTGCCTCAGCATTAGTAGAAACACAGCTTATTGTGTGCGTCCTGTCCACGGAGACAGCAAAGCGCTTCTACTGCAACGCTGTCTCTTCCCACAACACCTCTGTCATCGTTGTAGATTTTGTGTGTGGGGGATTTTATTTTAATCATACATCTCCTGAAGTCCACAGGTTGTCCTCAAATTGTAATATTTTTTCTTTTCTTTTAATTTGCCAAATTTTCATTCTTGTTTTGAACATGTACGTGTTCCTGCACATGAACTTGTACATAGCGTTACCTCTCACAGACTGTTACTTGACGGTAAGTAACTCCCACTCAGCGCTCTCAAGGATGGAGATTTTCTTCCATGACACATGCGTCTCTCACCATAGAAATGTGTGTGTGTGGGCAGATATATTAATTTTGATCATAAATAAAACATTCTATTATGATTATTGACTGTATCCAGTATGTAAGGACACGATCGAGCAGTCGTTCTGTATCTGCATCCACGTGCTTATCATTTCATGCTCAACAACTCGAACGTATTAAAAATCCAGAGCGGTGAGACGCCATCTCTGATTTCTCTGTGCGTCTGTCCCATTTTCCCTATCCATCCATTCCCTGTGGTATGAGAATCCCGTTCTAAACGTCTGTCATTTCTCGTTGAACCTTCCACGAGCCTCTCGTTTTGTCTTCACTTTCTCCTGTTGCATCTCGGCGTCACGCGCTGTGTGTTAATGCTGTTACGTGTACATTTGGCTCTTTTTTTGCTGCTCGTTGACTTGTGAATGGACAAATTTAACCTGCTCTGCTCACCTCTCTCACTCGTTTTGTAACCCCCCCTCCCCCTTCTTCTCTTCAGCTACTATTGAGGCTATAGAGGCCGATGAAGGTAAATAGGCCAAAGCCCCTTTTCCCCTTTCTGTTGCCTGCCTGCAACAGATTAAGGGGTTCTAATGGGTTCATCTATTGTTACTGTAGCTTGTGTAGAGTGTGTTGGGTGTTTGGGCAAACGGAGTGCTTTAGTGTTCAGCAAAAATAGAAATAAGAAAAGAAAATACTGAAACAGGCCATGCTTGCTTTAAAGGGGAACTTGATCACAAGTGCAGCCACGTGTCATATTTTGTACAATATTTCCGTGCAACACTTACGCAGTATATCGCAGGGGTTCTCAAACTTGTGCAATAAATTCCCCAGACCCTCCCAGCCCTGATTTATAAAGATTTATCAGTGCAGTAAAGCTACTAATTCCTGAGGTTTGGATGAAACCTTTTCGCCAGTTAAACAGCCAATAACTAAAATGTCAATCAAGAAATAATAGTGGTTTATGATCAACACCACTGCAACAACGAAGTGTCATCCCTCATAGCTATACTTTGAGGACCCCTGCGACCACTTTAAGAGCAACTGCTATATAACTTACTGTATAACAGGGTAATTACAAGACTACAGTTACCCAATTTACAGTCTTTATAATCCCCTTTAAAACAATGGTACTGATGCAGTTGTGTTTTGTTTTTGCCTCAATTTTGAGTTTTACCAACAGTCTATACCGCAAGAACAACCTCAACTGCGCTCTAAATAGTGGCTTTGGCTGCTATTTATGTTATAACTGTTGATGCTTAAGTATCGTTCTTAGACCTAAAGGTGGCCCCACTGTGCCAGTACTGGTTTTCTTTTATTATTATTCTATTTTTCCAAATACATTTATTTGGCTTTTCTCCCCTGTGGATAGTCCGTGGCTGTGATGTGTCTGTGTGTTTCTCCTTCACTGCTAATAACCTGTGTTTGCCCTGTGCTATGCAGCAACAGTGAAGCGTATCCATTGTTGTACAAGATGACTCGAAGCCCCGATCCAAACGGCAGGCCGAGTCAGAAAAGGGAACAACTTTAGATTTTCAATCACCAGAGTTTTAATACGTCTCTTCAGTTTGCTGCATGCTTCAAAAAGGCATAACGTGGTTAACAAGCAATTTCCCTCAGTATCCATATACTGATCTAGCTCCACCTTTATTTTGTCCACACATTTACTTATCTTTTTTTTACTTTCACCTTTTTCCCCTCTTTTACGTTACGTTACGTTACCTTCCCTGAGCCTCTGTAGTGCTTTGTATGGAGTGTGGTGGGAAGTTCAGTTCTTGGTGTCTTGGGTTGTTTTCGGCCACTGGGAAGTGTAAAATAACACCAGCATCTGGTCCGCCAAAACGGAAGTGGCCTTGTGGAAACCACTTGTGTTCATGGCCCTCCAGAACTGAGACAGCCCTACACTGCTCCATTCTGTAATCTTAAAGACAATGGTTACTAGCCTGTACATCCTGGTTTTTCCTTTTTACACATTACATTGTTCCAAAAAAATAAAAGTTTATCCCCCCCCCCATCATTTAGGGAATCATGAGGCATTGTGTAATACAACTCTCATGATGTAGAAAGTGTTTTCAATGCTTTATCGTTTGAATTCAAATATGTGTAAATGCTAAACAATGTACAAAGCTTTTAATAAAGAGGGATTTCGATATTTTGGATCAGCTAAAATATGGATATGAAGGTTTTCAGTCCTCCTTGTAAGTCAAGGTCACAGGAATTATTATTTTGTTTAGTGTCCTACTTCTATCAAAGTTCAGTAAGTGATTACGATTATATGAAAGGTCCAGTCACCTTGACTTACTACAAATCAAACATTAGCATATCAAACCAGCCAAATCAAAAGAAATGGATGTGTGTCTGTGTGTAAGTTTTTTCATGTCCAGAAATGAGAAGCATCTTGTTCTAACATTTTCTTCTCTGTCCTGCTCCCCACTTCAGCCATCAAAGGCTTTTCACCACAGCACAAGATCACAAGCTTTGAAGAGGCCAAAGGCCTGGACCGCATTAACGAGCGCATGCCACCCCGGCGCGACACGCTGCCTTGCGATGCCAGCCTCAACTCTCTGAACAAAGGACTATGCTCCGAAAGCAACGGCACCGAGGCCAAGGCCAGCAGCGGCAGTGCCATCCAGTGATTGTCCCCGCTCACACCCTGCCCATGCCGTCATCAGGCTCCTCCTTCTCTCTCTCCATGCTACAGCCGGACAGACGAGTGCAGGGGGGCGGGCATCGCGAGTCAGAGGGTAGGAGCAGAGGAAGTGAGGATAGAGAGGGCGGTGAAGGGAGAAGGAGAAGGTTTCCAAACATGATTCAGAGCGACACTCTCTTAGTCTTTCGATATGCCTTGAAAAATATTTTGCTTGTAAAAACCAAGTTCTTGCGGGTTCACTCGTTTTCCGAATGATTTAGTGTGGGAAGGGTGGAATGATTACATGTGGCAAGGGTGCTCTCGGTTGTGGATTGAGAAGCGCAGCAGGCAGATATTTTATGTGAAAAGGCCTTTACTCATTTACTGGTTAACAGATTTTTTTTTTTTTTTTTTCCTTTTCGTGTGTGTAACTTCTTACTAATTATTGTATGTTTACAAAAACGGAAAAAAAAAACAGCACTAAAATGGACAGAGCATAAAGTTTTTAACATGGAAAGGGTGTACAAACTAAATAAGGACTATTTATTGATACCTTTTTTGCTACTCTTATAAACTAGCTCGAAAGTAAATTAGGCAGTCTTAAAAGAATGTTGCAACATTGAAATGCCAAAAAATGGAACGTTTTATGGTTTTGTACAGATTATGCTTACCTCAGGTTTCTTTGGTGTGTGTGTGTGTGTGTGTGTGCTTTGATCCTATTTTCTGTATAATGGCTAATTTTGCTTGATAGCAAGTACCCACTTTCTTGGAGATTAGAACTGGAATTTAAACCTTATCATTTGAGAGATACGTTTAGTTTTATTGAAGATGGGGAATAGATTTATTGTGGCTTGCTGGAAAATTTGTGAGACACTCACGACCTCGAAAGTTGGCCACTTTTCATTTTGAACCGGACTAAGAGTAACTCTATATATATATATATATATATATATATAGCACCTATATTCTGAAAAAAGACAAAAAATTAAAAGCATCTGCCTATGCATGTTTTATAAGATTTATCAAAGGAATTATGAATGAATTATCTTGGCTGCAGAGGCCGGTTTTGATCTGTAGTGTGCTTAGTGAATATATACTGGAAATGTATACCGCCATTCTTTACTCTAACGCCAGGATAAAGCTTCAGGCCTTCGAATTTTGTTATGAAAGCATCAAACTATTTAACATTGGATGAGGAATCAAGGTTTTTACGCCTGTAAGTACACACATAGTCCGATTTAGCATGTTTAACTGTTATCGTGACATAAGTTTGTGGTTACATGTGGAACTCAAAATGCATGACAGCTGTTAATGTCATACAAGACAGTTAGACTATTCTTTTTTTGTTCTTTTTTTGTAAATGTGCCACAGACAAAGTGTAATTATTATTACTATTATTATTATTATTATTATTATTATTATTAGGAACTATGCTTTGTATATCAGTTACCAGTTTGTTACTGCTCAATACTTTAAGAAAATAAAATACTCCATTGTTTTGGTTTTTTTTGTTTGTTTTTTTTCAGTTTTTATTATTTTATTTTATTTTTTAAACAAATGCTTAAGTGCCCAAGTAATTCACTACACAACATTAAGACTTGCTTTTGTAATTTAACTTCCAAACTGTTGGCTGATGCAGCATGCACTCACAACTATTAAAGAGTATTTTATATTACTGTTCAATAAAATGTGCATGAAAATAAAAACCCTGGATTTGTCTCCTATTTTGTGCATGCACGTGTGTGTGTGTGTGTGTGTGTGTGTGTGTGTGTGTGTGTGTGTGTGTGTGTGTGTGTGTATATACAGTAAAAATGCATTAAGACAGCACTAGTTAACATAAACTGATGAACTGAAGGAGCTCTGGGTGTTGCTCTTAGAAAACCAGTGAGTATGAGGAGACAGGAATCTGTTCACTCTACAGTCCTGGTTAAAATAAGTCTGACACAGAATCATCTTTAAAGCTTTCTAGATTTTCATACTTGTTGCAGATTGCTGGCTGATGATATGACTTAAATGAATGAGTGAATTTGGTCAGCTGGAAGCTGAGGGTATTAGAAGAACTCACTGAGTGTTTAACATTGATCTTTTTGTGTGCTTTTTCTTCCCTCTAGTCGTATATAAATACTGGTTCAACATTCTATTGAGAAGAAAATTATTAGTGTTAGTCATTTTACTGTGTCAGTCTGAAGAGATATATATCTCATATGTACAGTAAATAAATACAAAGTCTATGGCAGTGAAGAATGTACAAGTAGAAGGTTATAAGGCTATGGCATTAAAAAAATTTGCACTATTGAGAAGAAAATTATTAGTGTTAGTCATTTTACTGTGTCAGTCTGAAGAGATATATATCTCATATGTACAGTAAATAAATACAAAGTCTATGGCAGTGAAGAATGTACAAGTAGAAGGTTATAAGGCTATGGCATTGAAAAAATTTGCAAAAAGTTGAATAAACAAGTACACTAAATATGTATATTTAAATGTGAAATATTAGGCAGGATGTAAAGTATGTAAGGTGTATATATACATACACAAATACAATATTAGTGCAGATGTATGTAAGGCACGTGTGTGGTATGTAAATTACAATATGCATATACAATATGCTTTGTATGTACAAATCTACAGAAGTTATAACTATTTGTGGTTTGAGAGTTCTTGATGATGATGTGAGCTCTGTGCAGACACCTGCTGTGGTGAAGGTGCTCAATGGCAGGTTTTTGGGTGCCAGTGATTCATTGGGCGATTTTGACTTCCCTTTGCAAGGCTTAACAGTTAACATACAGTGATAAAGTAACCAGAATGCTTTCGATGATGCAGCGGTAAAAACACATTAGAATCCCTGGGGACAGATGAGCCTTTTTAAGACCCCCCTAGAAGTACAGGTGCTGTTGTGCCTTCCTAACCAGAGCTGAAGTGTTCTGGTGCCAGGACAGATACTCAGAGATGCGAACTCCCAAAAACTTAAAGTTGGAAATCCTCTTAACCTCAGTTCAATTTATATAGACTGGGTCTACATGTGTCTCCGAAAGTCCACAATGAGCTCTTTAGTCTTCATGGCATTGAGAGTGAGGTTATTGGTGGCACACCACACTGTCAGACTTCGAATTTCTTCCCTGTAGGCCGATTCGTTGTTGTTGCTGATCTGGCCAACCACGGTGGTGTCATCTGCATACTTGATGAAAATGTTGGAGTTATCCAGAGAAGCACAGTCATGGGTGAACAAGAAGTAGAGTAGTGGGCTCAGAGCACAACCCTGTGGGATGCCGGTGTTCAGAATGAGAGTTGAGGATACCTGTATGCCCAGCATAACAGACTGATGTCTGTTGGTGATAAAGTCCAGAATTTGTTTGCAAGTGGAGGTGCAGATACCAGGTATCGGTACAGTGGTGATGATCGTATTGAACGTAGAAATCAAGTCCTAAAAGTCCTAAAAGAGCAGTGGAAACTGCATCACAGTGATTTGATTTAGAACCAGTTTCTCAGAGCACTTTATCACAAAAGGGATGAGTGCAACTGGGCAAAAATCATTCAGGTATTCTGCAGCTAAATGCTTAGGAACTAGTATGATGGCTGTAGTCTTCAGGCATGTGGAAACCATGGGTTGGGCTAGTGACAGGTCGAAAATGTCAGTGAAGACACGCGCTCTGAAAACATATCTCCGTATGCCGTCCGGACCAGCTGTCTTGTGTGCATCCACTCTTAAATGCTGGATAGACGTCCGTTTTTAAGAGGGACAGTGGACTGTGAGAAGTAGTAGAGTCCACGATTGAGGTAAAATGCCCTTTGCCTTGATTGAAACGAACAAAAAAGTGAAATAGTTCATTCGGTAGGTTGGTAAGTGGAGATCGAGATGATGGTCTGCCTTTCCACATGTGTCTGGGGTCATGTATATGTATGGATGTATATGTGTTTGGCTCTCCTAATACATGTTTTCAGGTTGGCCCTGGCTCTGTGTAGTTCTCTGCATAGCCAGATTTAAAAGCAGCATCTCTTCTTTTAACAGGGGACAAACCTCAGAATTCATCCACGGCTTCTGAGCATTTCATGTGTATGACTGTAGTGACAATGTCAATGCAGGTGTTGATATGGTCCAAAAGAGATGACATGTAAATGTCCATGTCTGTGTAAGAGTCCAGTTTGTTCCAGTCAGCATCTTTCAACTGTTTCTGTAGAGAAGAAATGGCCCCCTCTGGCCATACCTTTACTGTCCTCACAGCTGGTTTTACCCTTTTGATCAGTGGTGTGTATTTGGTTTAAAATAGATTAAACCTAAAAGAAAATCATTAAATTGTCAATTTTTTAATAAAATGTATTTATTTATATTATGTGCTTTTTCGGCTTCTCCCATTAGGGGTCGCCACAGCGGATCATCCGCATGTTTGATTTGGTACATGTTTTTACGCTGGATGCCCTTCCTAACACAACCCTCCCTATTTATCCGGGCTTGGGACCAGGAGAAGGACACTGACCAGATCTAATCCCGGCTCCTGCACTATTTCACAGTTATATCTTTTGGCAGATTATTTTATGAGTTAAGTAGAATACAGGAAAAGTATGTGAGGTCTGAGTGCTACAAGTGCTGCATATCCTCGGTTAGATACAAAGCAGGAGTGAAATGTGGGAACTGCAGCTAAAAAGAAAGAAAAATGGCTAGACTGAATAAAAGATTTCAACATAAATTTTATTCAAGTAAATTGTAAATACAATGTAACATTTTAAAAGTGGAACGTGTATGTATATACACACACACAGTGGGGCAAAAAAGTATTTAGTCAGCCACCAATTGTGTGTTCTCCCATTTAAAAAGATGAGAGAGGCCTGTAATTTTCATCATAGGTACACTTCAACAATGAGAGACAAACTGAGAAATAAATCCAGAAAATCACATCGTCTGATTTTTAAAGAATTTATTGCAAATTATTGTGGAAAATAAGTATTTGGTCAATAACAAAAGTTCATCTCAATACTCTTTATTTATTTATCTCATATACCATTTGTTGGCAATGACAAAGATCAAACGTTTTCTGTAAGTCCCCACAAGGTTTTTACACACTGTTGCTGGTAGTTTGGCCCATTCCTCCATGCAGATCTCCTCTAGAGCAGTGATGTTTTGTGGCTGTCGCTGGGCAACACAGATTTTCAACTCCCTCCAAAGATTTTCTATGAAGTTGAGATCTGGAGACTGGCTTATAATATACATAATATATAATGGATTTACAAGAAGCAAAATCATTGGAGGAAGTTGAAAATGTTTCCACCCCCATGCTTCACAGTAGGTGTGGTGTTCTTTGGATGCAACTCAGCATTATTTCTCCTCCAAATATGACAAGTTAAGTTCTGTTTTGATTTCATCTGACCATATGACATTCTCCCAATCCTCTTCTGGATCATCCAAATGCTCTCTAGCAAACTTCAGACAGGCCCAGACATGTACTGGCTTAAGCAGGGGGACACGTCTGGCACCGCAGGATTTGAGTCCCTGGCGGCGTAGTGTGTTACTGATGGTAGCCTTTGTTACTTTGGTCTCAGCTTTCTGCAGGTCATTCACTAGGAGTTTGTAGTCTGACTGTTTGAGGTTGTGGACAGGTGTCTTTTATACTGATAAAGAGTTCAAACGGGTGCCATTAATACTGGTAACAAGTGAAGGACAGAGGAGCCTCTTAAAGAAGAAGTTACAGGTCTGTGAGAGCCAGAAATCTTGTAGGTGACCAAATACTTATTTTCCACTATCATTTGCAAATAAATTCTTTAAAAAATCAGGCAATGTGATTTTCGGGATTTGTTTGTCTTATTCTGCCTCTCATAGTTGAAGTGTACCCATGATAAAAATTACAGGCTTCTCTCTCATAAGTGGGGGAACTTGCACAATTGGTGGCTGACTAAATACTTTTTTGCTCCACTGTAAATAAAAAAAAAAATATATATATA
>MU576718.1:612792-629922 GCA_024362625.1 Silurus asotus | reverse complement strand
TATATATATATATATATGTGTGTGTGTGTGTGTGTGTGTGTGTGTGTGTGTGTGTGTGTGTGTGTGTGTGTGTGTAAAGTATATATAATATAAAGATATAAAGGAACGCAGCTAAAACGGGTCGGAATTCAAAATAATTCACATGAAAAATCCTTAACGCGTAATTCAGTGGTTTTCAAACTGGGCGGCCACCAGATGTCGCTACGGAGGCCGCATGGAAATTCTAGAGTCTAGATAAAAAAATTATTTTACCTGTATGTTACGATTGTCATCCTATGTAAACTATGATGAATAAAAAAAATGTTAAATAATAAAATAATATTAGTTTTATGCTGCACACTATGCTGAAACATCACTAAAACCAAGAACCACTGGCGTAATTAAACACATTACGTTCTGGACTCATTATATTCAGGACCTATGTGCTTGTCCGTACTTAATATTTTTTAATATTGATGTGTTTACTGAGTTTGGATTGTAGAGTGTAAATAACATTATAAAAGGATAAAAGTAATGCTTAAAAAATAGACCAATATCAGCCTTGTGTTTTGTAAGAAATTGTAGCTACATAAGTATTAGCCCAGTCCATGATAGTAGGCGTTAAAGGCAGAGATGTCTGTAAGGCAAGATACAATGTGCATTGTCTGGTGGGATGTACAGGTACAGCTACAGTAAGTGTCATAAGTTTAGCAGTACTGAGTATCAGCCGTGAGGCAGAATGATTTGCAAACAGGCCAGATGAGCTCATGAGAAGCTTAATAACTCGCTCATGGGAGGAAAAGTCTCAGGGAAGATGATGTCGAAGCAGTGAGTGTTGCTTTCCTCACATCTCCAGGGTCCCTGGTTTGATCCTGTCCTCTTGGTACTGTCTAAGCAAAGCTTCCCGTGTTTTGCCATGTTTGCGTAGGTGTTCTTCGGATCCTCTGGTAGGTGTATTGGGAAACAGATGAAGCATTTACTGAAGATGAATCAGTGCAAAGATCTCCTCTGTACTGTAATCCCAGGTGGAAGCACAGGGACTCTAATAAAGTTAGATAGGGAAAATAGTATTAACTTTTTACTTTATTTGAATTCATTATTATTATTTTTTAATGTAATACAGTTCCAGGGCATGAATTCAAAAGTAGACATATAATCAATTTGACTTTTGCATATATCTATTACAATTACAGTGGAACCCGGTTACGTCGCCGGCCTAGGGGACGCCAAAAAGCGTCGAAATAACCGATGACTGAGATAAAGGAAAACCAATATAGCGGCAGTATATTAACGTGCTTGAAATGTCTTTATGTACATGATGTGCGTTATTAAATGAGAATGTGCATGCACGTGTTTTTGGAGTTTTTTTTACACAACAGCGTTGCCGTGATTTGTTTGATTTTTCATGCGGATCGAGAAAACCTGTAATGCGGATAAGGAGGCGGAAGCAGAAGTAAACGCAAACAAAGTTTATTGAGAATACTCAGGAGATAATCCATTAACACTTGTAGTGAAGCAGTAATATCCAGTGGTGCGCGCCAGGAGCGCGGTCCACGAAGTTCTGTGAAAGCAGAGACAGTTCATGTAAAGAATCCTCGGATCCGCGCTACGGAAAACGCAGTGCTGGGCAGCAACGGATAAACGTGGTGCAGACAGTGTAAACATGGAAAACAGCAGGATGAGGGTAATCCGGGGTGCCGTTGAGAGAATGTACACGATCACAAAGACCGCCATGAACCAACACATACGATCATGCACAAACAATAACGGACCGCAAGTGTGTGGAAGTGAGGGGCTTGAATAGGAGATGGGATGAGTGAGTGAATGAGAGTCAGGTGTGTGTGATCAGCATGACTGCGAGGAGCGCACGGGAGAAGAAGCAGGGTGCTTCGGGAATGCCGCCGCCGAAGGGGTCGTGGCAGGGGGATTCCTGACATAACCGATGTTAAGTGGCAAATTTGCCCCTCCTCGTGCTCGAGATATTAGGGTTTGGCGACATAAAAAATCGACATAACCGATTAAAAAATGCAAAGACAAAGCGAGAATTTGGCGGTTCCACTTGTCGACAAAAATGTCGATTTAATAGGGTTGGCGAGTTCACCGAGTGCGAGATAAGTGAGTTCCACTGTATATTGATAGAATAAAGTTGGCATTCACCACAAACAACAGACATTAGTTTTTGTTTGTTGTTGCTGACCATAGAGTTGCCAAGCAGTTTTCTGGTTGTAGAGAAAGTGAATGCATTTGAACATGTGCTAAAGTCTTCAGAGAAACTGGCTCTGGATTTACTGAAGATAGTTTCTTTTCTTAAAGTCCCTGCAGAGACATAAATATTGGTCCAATTATAATGCGATATAGGAAATTACTATTTGGCAGCCTCAGAAAAAAAAAAAAGATGTTTCCTATTGTGTTATGGATAATGATTTTTGGCAAAGGGGTGTTTGGATTCAGGGAACACAGGTGAACCTGGTCCACTGTTAAGGAAACACATCTCTTGAATTGTTGGAAAGGATGTTTATGGGAGTTAGGGCTGCTTATCCTGTACGAAAACACACACACACCAAATAGGTCCAAAAATGCACATACTTTAACATTACAGCAAATACCAATAAAACAATTATATTATGATTTATGATAAAAATATAGATGAATTGTCAGGTGAAAATGTGGTATGTTTTCCCTAATTTCTAGTACTGACTGTTAAATAATAATCACATAGCGGAGTGAGGAACATTGTAATAATGTACTAATTACACAGTGGAGAGTGGGGACATAGGAAGAGTGGGGACTGTAGTAATGTTTACATTGGTAGGAATGGGGGACAGATGTGTTTGTGTGACTAAATACTTGGGTGCGGAGTAAGGACACTAGTAATAATCAAACAGGGAAGGGTAGAGACTGTTGTAATCACACCAGTGACAGTTGTAATAATCACGTAGGGGAGAGTTGGTACACTCACATAACACAGTCATGACATTCACTTTGCACATGCTCATAAGAATCCTCTGCCTGCCTGTAAAAAAAAAAAAATAATGTCAGAATTTGCTGTTTGAATTTGCATTTTCACTTATCTAAATTAAAACATAAGGTCTGTTTTATTAGTTCTATTATTATTTATAGGTGCTAATGCTAAACTGGTTTATCGATTTACATTTACGACATTTAACAGATGCCCTTATCCAGAGGTAAAAAAGTGATTTGAGTGTCTATTATGAGTAAATCAACACTGGTTTGCTAGATTACAAACTTATATATACACTGTATTAGCCCACAACTCACAGAATTTGCTGTTTGAATTTGCATTTTCACTTATCTAAATTAAAAAATAAGTTCTGTTTTATTAGTTCTATTATTATTTATAGGTGCTAATGCTAAACTGGTTTATGGATTTACATTTACGACATTTAACAGATGCCCTTATCCAGAGGTAAAAAAGTGATTTGAGTGTCTATTATGAGTAAATCAACACTGGTTTGCTAGATTACAAACTTATATATACACTGTATTAGCCCACAACTCAGGACCATCAGGACAAAGCAAACCAGTAGTAGTACTAGTGTTTCAGTAAGAGGTAGGTCTTCACCCTTCTTTTGCAGATAGCCAGTGACTCCTTTGATGTAGATGACTGGGTCCCTTTTTATACAGTGTTTATATTACCACTGTCGGGATTGCCTGCTGTTACTGGTGATTGTTATTGACCGCCGCACAACTCTGGTCAGAGAGTTGGAGTCATTATATAGAATTCAGATGGTTTTTTTTCTCACAAGTATAACACTGCACACAGGGTCATGTGCATGAGGTAGTTTCTAGGAATGAACATAAAAGAAACAACTGCTTATTAAACTATCACACCATAACATGTGTGGGAGGAACATTAGCCAGCTGGTACAATATGACTCCAAACAAGAAGCATTGGTCTCAATAAGTAGCCAAGACAACAAACTGCATAGTGCACTGAATTGTTAAGAAATGTATGCTTAATGCAATCACTAATAGACGGTCACAATAGTTACCGGACATCATTGCACAAAATGTGACATGCCGACGGAATATACTGAAACATGTTATAGCCCGAGCAGCTACGCTATGCCTTTGGTTGGGCTCTCCATCAATAGCCAGACAAGTGAGTTGATGGTGACTGATTGCCTGATTTCCTTTGAAAATCCATTGCTGTCTTCACATCTCATTGATCTTTGTGATCATTAGGCCGATAATGGTAGCTGCAGGTGTCAGCTGCAGAGTTTCACCTGAGGCCTAATGCAGGCTCCATCAGGTCATTGCAGGTTTGCAACAACCACTGCTCTGTAGCAGAAGACCTGCTTCAGACAGATGATGAGCTAACCATGCTGGATGACTGCTGTCCCACTGTCTGAGGTCGAATCCTCCCTCTGCTAACATGCTGCCTAACTGACAAAACATGCCTTTGATGTATAAACTAACTGCAACTGGATGTTGTCTGAAGCTTAGAAGTACTTTTAACACTGATGCTCCAACGGTGGGACTGGGTAGGGGCTGATCATTTAGGGACAGGCCATGATGCCTAAAGGAACAGTCAAACACCAACCAGAACATATTGTTATGACACACCAAGAATTTTTTCTTCTCAGCAAAATTATTTATCTGCAGCTATTTTGCACCTATTTAAGAATATATTTTAGCTGAGGTTAAACCCAGCCATTAGGGTTGCACAAGCCAGTGAACCCTTAGTGTCAAATGGTGTTGAATGGGTGATGATAAATGTCATCAGTGCTTATGCTCCACAAGAGTGTTGTGAGATGGAGGAGAAAGAAAAATTCTGGCGTGAGTTATATGAAGTAGTGTAAAGTGTACCTAGTAAAGAAAGATTAGTGATTGGGGCAGACTTTAATGGGCATGTTGGTGAAGGGAATAGAGGTGATGAGGATGTGATTGGTAGGTATTGCCTTAAGGAAAGGAATGTGGATGGCCAGATGGTGGTGGAATTAGCTAAAAGGATGGAAATGTAAGTGGTGACTACTTAATTCAAGAAGAGGAGGGGTATAGGGGAGACCTATGAGAGCGGAGGAAGGTACACACAGGTGGACTATATTCTTCGTAGGAGATGCAACCTAAAGGAGATTGGAGACTGTAAGGTGTTGGCAGGGGACAGTGTAGCTAGACAGCATAGGATGGTGGAGTGTAGGATGGCTGTAGAGGTGAAAAAGAAGAGGAGGAGAGTGAGGGCTGAAAGAAGAATAAGATGGTGGAAACTGAAGGAGGAAAAGTGTAGTGTGAGGTTCAGGGAGAAGGTCAGACAGGGGCTCTGTGGTGGTGAAGAGGTGCTGGATGATTGGGCAACTACTGCAAAAGTGATAAGGGAGACAGCTAGAAAGGTACTTGGTGTGACATCTGGAAATAGAAAGAAAGACAAAGAGAAAAAGTGGTGGAATAAGGTAGTGCAGGAAAGCATAGGGAAAAAGAGGTTAGCGGAAAATAATCGAGAGATAAGAAAAGTATGCAGGAGTACAAGGTGATGCGGAAGCAGGTGAAGAGGGATGTGGTGAAAGCCAATAAAAATGCATATGAGGAGCTGTATGTGAAGTTGGACACAGGAAGGAGAATACGATTTGTACCGAATGGCCAGGCAGAGAGACTGAGCTGGGAAGGATGTGCTACAAGTTAGAGCAATAAGTGAGAGAGTGTGCTGAGAAGATGAGGGGAGTATTTTGAGCAGCTGATGAATGAGGAAAATAAGAGAGATAGAGAAGGTTGGATGTTGTGGAGTTGGTGAAGCAGGAAGTAGATAAGATTAGTAGGGAGTAAGTGAGACCAGTGATTAAGAGGATGAAGAGTGTAAAGTCAGTAGGACCAGATGACATGAAGTGTGAAGATTTATAGTAGAGATGGCAGTGGAGTTTTTAACAAGATTGTTTAACAAGATTTTGGAAGGTGAGAGGATGTCTGAGAAATAGAGAAGGAGTATGCACGTATGGATTTTTAAGAATAAGGGAGATGTGCCTACCCGCTGTAACTACGGGGAAATAAAGTTGATAAGTCACACCATGAAGTTATGGGAAATAGTTGTGGAAGTCAGGCTGAGAGAAGAGGTGACCATCTGTGAGCAACAGTATGGTTTCATGCTTCAGAAGTGAAGTGTGCGGTAGGAACGACAGACTGGTTCAAGGTTGAGGTGGGACTGCATCAAGGATCGGCTGTAAGCCCTTTCCTGTTTGCAGTGGTGATGGACAGGTTGACAGACAAGGTCAGACCGGAGTCTCCCTGTACTCTGATGGTTGCGGATGATATTGTGATTTGTGGTGAAAGTAGGGAGCAGGTTGAGAAGAGCCTGGAGAAGGGGAGGTACATGCTGGAGAGAGGTGGAATGAAAGTCAGTAGGAGTAAGAAAGAGTACATGTGTGTGAATGAGATGAAGGGCAGTGGAGTGATGCTTTTGCAGGGAGAAGAGTTGGTGAGGGTGGAGGAGTTAAGGTACCTTGGGTAAACAGTGCAAAATAATGGAGAGTGGGTTAGAGAAGCGAAGAAAAGAGTGCAGGCAGGGTGGGGTGGGTGGAGAAGAGTGATAGCAGAAGTGGTTTGTAATATCCAAGAGTAAAAGGGAAAATGTATAGGCAATGTTGTATGGTTTAGAGACAGTGGCATTGAGTAAAAGACAGGAGGTGGAGCTGGAGGTAGCAGAGCTGAAGATGTTGAGGTTTTTGTTGGGAGTGATGAGGATGGACAGGATTAGAAATGAGTTTATTAGAGGAACAGCACATGTAGGATGTTTTGGAGACAAGGTGAGGGAGGCACGATTGAGATGGTTTGGACATGTGCAGAGGAGGGACATGTATTATATTGTTAGAAGACTAATGAGGATGGAGCCACCAGGAAGGAGGAAAAGAGGAAGACAAAGAAGGAGGTTTATGGATGTGGTAAGGGAAGATATGCAGGTAGTTAGTTTGAAAGAGGCAGATGTAGAGGACAGAAGGTGTATGAAGACGGATGATCTGCTGTGGCGACCCCTAATGGGAGAAGCCAAAAGAAGAAGAAAAAGAAGAGGATGTTTTAGCCGAGGCTTAAAATGCATGAAATTTTTAAAATACTTTCCACAAGCAGGAATAGAACAAACTTTAAGTAAAGAAGGTGTCAAAGCTGATCTATGCTATAAGATACACTCCGTAGTATATAGCAAAAAAGAATAACAACATACTATCATCTTGCATACATGAGCAGTTTCATATGTACCTTTGTTTAACTGTGTTTAAAACACCAGGTGTATTTATTATTATTTCTTCCCTTCATTACAGCTCAGTGTGGTGTGCACATGCATTACTGGTGTAGAGACAGTACAGTATCTACTTCACAGTCTACCTTCATCTTTTCCAATCTATCTTATAGAAAAAAAACGGTTCTGTATATCATGCATGCACTGCCTGCACTTGCACTCTGCCTTTGTTTAAAATGTATGATATAAAATTTACTGTTAAACTATATTCTGGCTACCAAGGAGTACGTTTACCAGCCATGATCCAGGCAATACTGTCAATAATAAAGAAAATAAATTGTAGTGAAGAAGTAAAGTGGAGACAGTGATGTGGTTCTTTGCAGATAAGGATATGTGTGTGTAAATAGTTTTTGTTTGCTTTTTCCTTGAATTCTCTGAAAAAGTTCAGGTTAAAGAAGAACTTATGTGATGTAAAACTTGTAATTCACCCAGCGAAGCTTTATAACTTTATAACTTTATAAATATGTTTTTTAATCATTTATTTATTTTTGCTTTTGTGTGCTGAGGGGGCCACTGTGACTTGATGATACTGTTTTTGTTTACTTGGTAATTTACAGGGTGTTGTATGCAATCCAAAATTTTGAGTTCTTGCTCAAAATTACCCATCGGGTGGGGTCAGGTCAGGTCAGGTCAGGTTTCTATTTAAATTTCTTGCTTCAATTAAGAACCACTAGGTGTAGTAGTAGTAGTAGTAGTAATAGTAATAATAATAATAATAATCATAACAATCATAATAATAATATAACCTCCTGGAATCTTTCAAAATAATAATATCAAACAGCTAAATTCCCTACATTTTGGTCACTCAAAAGAGGTATTTCGCATCTCACTGGAATTTAAAAGTACGGAGTTGATAATAAGGTCTTTATATTGTATAATGTTAATATTAATCTTTGGTGAACAGATTAAGCAGCTGACTAATGATTAGGCTCCAGCTGCCTCTGTGGACATGAAACTGGAAACAAGTTCAATAAATTGAGATATTTTGAATTATTGTCCTCTGATAGTATGATATGAGGAAAATAATGAGCTGACATATATATCTTTAATTTCCCCCAAAATGGAGTTATAGCTTGAGACTATTGATCCCACTCTCCTCTACTTCTGGAGGAGGATGGTTTGGATCATGGGAGTAAACTGCTATTAAATGAATTATGATTATTTGACTTGCAGACTATTTGGAAAGGTAAGAGACAGTCTAGTGTGTACTTGTACCTGTTTTGAGTCTTTGTGGTACAGTTTTACTTTTTACAGACTATTCTTTGTTTTGTTTTTGTGGAGGCTACAAGCTTTCAGTGAAGTGGGATCAGTCGATACAGAAGAAACCCTTATTCAATAAAGAAAGCTGGGTACTTACAGGGTATAGTATTGATCTGTTCTCAATATAAGAAGTTCCCCTGAGTGACTGGTGTCTAATTTTTATATGTGTGTATGAAATATGATGCAAATATGGTGAATGCCTTATGAAATAGATCAGTGGATACACAGCCTTTCTGAAGCTGTTCATGGTGTAACAGTGTAATTAGGAATTAGTTAGGAAACATTTACAGCAGTACAGCATACCGCAGAGTAGATGTATGCCCTCTACTTCCTCTCAGTGGATCTTATTTGGGGCATCTCTAAGGCACAATGCACAATAAAATTTGAACACTGCATTATCATGTGGTTGCTTTGAATGACAGGATTTCTGGTTTCTTATCCAGTCCCTTGATGTGAAGTAAATGGAGACAAGTTTATTTACTGCTTAGGAAAGAATGTTCGAAGGATTGCCATCTTCACATTTCCTGAAATTTGGGATTTCTTTAGAAAAAGAGAGCATTAGCAGCCTAGGCATGCAGGATCACTGAAATTCTCCTTAACATTTTTCTAGTGTGTATGCGTGACACAATAAATACAGGAAGTAAACAGAATTTTTTGCATCCTGTTTTGGACAAAGAAGCCTTAGGGAATGGCTTATTACAGAAGGTCCTTTTTAAATAAAATGAACCTGGAGACAAATCTGCTCAATCTGCAATAATGAAACTCCTAAACAAATCTCACACAGAGCAAAGACCTGTGCTTTTTCCTGATTAGCGTGTGATCAGATAAACAGACAAACTCTGCATGGCTGTAATTCTTATTAGCCACACCCATTTGAGCTCCTGGGCACGTACACAATTTTTTTTCAAGCCACAATCAGCATGCATCCAATCAAAACCAGGAGTAGCATGTAGCTTTGTTAGAGGCATCTGTTCAATCAATGAGTGCACAGTATTTCTGACTCCTGTATTAGAAATATCTATCAATCACTTTTGGACTTTCAAAGTACAGACAGTATGGTGTTTAAATATCTTTAAACTTATGCAGTAATGCTGAAGTTTTTGGCTGGCAGTTGTCCAAGAGCTATATTTGAATCAGACATTGGATTTGCTTATATGTCATCTCTTGTGTAGAAATCTGCATTTCTGGGCATATACCCTGGATGACACCAGTTACTGGTGATATGAATCATTTCCCACATGTGCTTTTGGAATGGGGGGTTTAAAAAAACCCAAAAAAAGACACCACCAGACTGGTCCCTATCCAATTAAATTATGTCAAATTATGTAAACTTAACATAAGTTTGTCTGGCTTTGTCTAACATAACGAACCAAGACTGTAGTGGTCCAAGCCATTTTACTGTGTTTTATGTTTATGCCTGTTCATGTATTGCTTGCAGAGGCTGGCCGGGAAGGAAAAGCTATCTGAAAGAAGTTTGTGCATAAAAACACAAACACCGCCTCGGACATCGGGTTCCTGTTCAGATAGTTTGGAATTCTCACTCCAGCCTATTCATGCCCAAACAATTCCACCTCCCATCCAGTCCACCAGACCTCCACCCAAGTGGAAGCTGGTGTATTTCCTATATTTAACCAATGGAAGTGACGGAATAAGCAGCATAGACTTTGTATCTGAAGCTGTCTTGCAGTGAGCATTGGACCTATTGCACTTGTCTGAAGCTGCAGGGTGAACTCGTTGGATTCAGTGCTCTGTACTAAAGAAAGACATCATGGCTGCCAGAACCATCTTCCTGATCTTCTGTTATTTTTTCTTTTTCAGTGAGTAACATTTTTATTAGTTTGCTCCAAAATTTTAAGCATTCATTAGGATAAAGAGGTTGTGGTTTAGTAGGATGAAAGGATGAAGCAGTCTAGAAGGCCTTTAAATTGTGAAACAGCAGTACTTTCACATACTTAGAGGGGTAAATGGTGCTGTTTAAGTATTTGCATGAATATTTTAGGATGTTATTGAAATGATAAATTGAATGTAATCAATACGTATAAGACTGCAAACTCAAGGAAAATAAAATGTAGGATGTCCTCTAGAACTGTATTGTATATTGTATCTTCTATTATATCCTGAAACCTTCTAGAACTCCTACACATTGTAAGAATTGTTATTCCACTATATTAATGGCATGTTTACAGTTGTTTATATATTTTTGTAATATTTTGCAGCATAGTTTGAGTTCAAGTTTACATTATTGAAACATTATATGCACTTTAACAGAAATTAAAATTTGCAACATTTCCATTAGTTTTTCCTTAGTTAGATTCTAAATCCTGTGAGTATTGAGTTTATTTAAATAATAATTTTAATACCAATAATAATAATAATAATAATAATAATAATAATAATAATCTCTTTTTTTTTTAGCTTAATTAATCAGTATAGTTTAGTATTTAATGATGGTAAAGAGGAAGGTTTTAATATTTATGCCTGCACGGTTCTCAAGACTGTATCCCGATGTGATTTTCTTCTTATGGACATTATTTAAAACACAAAATATATCATGAAATATCATGATATAGTTTTAGGACTATATCATCTGCCACTTTCTGTCCAAGATCTGTAGATGTTTGTTAGTCCTATATCAGTTTTGGGTGGGGATTAACTGGTGTTCTCTTGATGGGCGTGAGATTGAATGTGGTGTTAATCAGTGGGAACCAGACATCTCTGCTTCTCACATGGGGACTGCAGCACTGGGCAGCAAATAAAGGCTCCATTAAAAAAAAAATAAAGCAAATCTGCTCCAGTTGAAAAATAACAGAACCAGGAAATCAACACCCAGAATTGAGAACTGAGAATGAGAATGGTTAGAAGGTCTAAATAATTGTCTACAGTATATAAATAATACTTTTTTATTTTTTAATATTATAATCATGACTACTATGCTAACTATTTATATCCACAACAGACATCTATATAGCTCATTCTGGGTTTCATTATTTGCTAAATTAGTAATTTAATAATGAATTTATAACTTATAGTTAATTTTTTTTAATTAATGATTTTTTATTTTTTTTATTAAAGGTCAACACAGCACTTTTTTCATTCCAACAATGACATCATTGTTTCTCTACATAGATTCCATAGGTCCATTCTGACTCTTGCAGCCTTTCAGGCTACAGTGAATAAATCAAGCGCAGTTAGAAGTCACATAGGGCCAGACAATAAAGGCGCAGAAAAAAATACTTCATTATGGACAGGAAGCACTGGCAGGAACTTTCTAGGGGTCTCTTGGGAAAGAAACAGGGTTCCACAGGATGCAGCTTTTCACAGGTTTGCTCATATGTACAGAGGATGTCGGCACTGGGGGATGAGGGAATGCCACACTGTTGGTCATCCTGTGTCTTCCAGTGTGGAAGTCTTAACCAAAATAAATGAATTTCAAAAAGGAAAGAAACAAACATTTCCCATCAGATTTAAGAGTCAGTGTTCAGGAGTATGAATCATTTTGATGGTGCATGTGTTTAAATATATTTGTAATGGCAAATGATTGCAAACTGCACATAAACATCTTGTGTAAAGGCTGTATTAATAATATTAATTATAATTAATATATTATATATATATATTAGATTCAATTAGATTAAACTTTTGTCATTGTGCAAGGTACATGAACACGGCCAATGAAATGCAGTTAGCATCTAACCAGAAGTGAATAAGTGGCCTATTTACAATAGATAGCAGTCGATAAATAAGGTATGAGGTCCATATATACAGGGATAAAACTTTATTTTGGCTTCTCCCGTTGGGGTCGTCACCGCGGATCCTCTGCATGTTTGATTTGGCATTTAAACACTGCATGCCCTTCCTAACGCAACCCTCCCCATTTATCCGGGGGTTGGGCCCGGCACTAAGAGTGGCTGGGGTTGGTTCCCTGACCTGAGATCGAACCCAGGCCGCAGCAGTAAAAGCGCCGCATCCTAAGCACTAGACCACCAGAGACTCAGGTCCATATATACAGGGATGAGGGTAAATAATGTACAGAAGGTGCAGTCGGTAATAACATATTTTATATAAATTAATATACAAGATACTGTGTATATACAATTATAATGTGTTCATGAAATGATTGAAGAGTGTACTTCATTTTTCCTCACTGCTGTAGATGTAAATTTGGCAACTCAAAATTTCAGGAAACTGTCAGGAGTCATGTATGTAGAGTACCAATGCCTACTGAATATCAAGTGATGTCAACTTAGTAACAGAAAATTTCAAATCACTTTCATCAAGAAAATGCATCACTTTCCTATCAGTGCTTTATTCGTATTATATGCAAATGAATTCTGTGTTTGAGTAACTTCAGATTTTTTTCACTATTTAGAAAACCATTCTGCTGCTACAAAAACAACTGTTATACCCAATACAGAGGGTAAGGTCTATTCTTCTAATTATTATACAGAATATAGTCCTATTCTTGTTATTGTTATAGTGGGTATTGGTATAATTTTTGGGTATTGATATTAATTAGTGTTAAACTTGGCAACACAAAATTTCAGGTAACTGTCAGGAGTCATGTATGTAGAGTACCAATGCCTACTGAATATCAGGTGATGTCAACTTAGTAATAGAAAATTTTAAATCACTTTTATCAAGAAAATGCATCACTTTCCTATCAGTGCTTTATCCGTATGATATGCAAACGAATTCCACTATTTAGGAAAAAAAGATGCTGCTTCTACACAAACAGTTATAAATGATACAGGTGATAAGTTCTATTCTTCTTATTAATATACAGAATATAGTCCTATTCTTGTTATTGGTATAATGGGTATTTGTATAATTTTTCCTCACTGCTGTAGGTATTATTTAGTGTTAAACTTGGCAACACAAAATTTGAGAAAACTGTTAGGAGTCATTGATTTAGTGTACCAATGCCTACTGAATATAAGATCATGTCAGGTACCTGAAGAACTCCACAGAGACAATGAGTACTGAAAAGATCATTTTATAGATCTACTATAAATAGATAAATATTAGTGTGATAGTACATTAAGAGAATATTCAGTTATTTCTATAAGCATATCATTTCACAAAACATTATTACAAGCAATTATTCTATTTATACTGTGTGATGTATGTAACTGTTTACAGAAATGCGAACGGAAATGTTTAATATTTGTCATGTTTTTCCTATTTACATCTTCTTCTTCTTCTTCTTTCGGCCTCTCCTATTAGGAAAATAATTTAAATGTCTACAGTACAAGTGTAAAAAAAGACAGAAGCAATTTGCAAATGATTATAGTTTCAGGTTACTGCTACATTTAATCAACTGGAATACCAGCTAAACAACTTAGATCATAATATCACTTATTAAATCAGCCACCAACCAAACATAGAGCTCAGCAAGTTAGTATGGAAATGCAAATCACAGATTTGAAACTCCAGGTAACAAAAAACATGTTTTCCATAATTTAGATATGAAGATCTAAATTAGAATATTGTAATGTTTTGTTGGTACGTAATTCAGTTCCAACTAAACCACAAGGCAAAGTGCAACCAGGTGATTAAAAAAAACATTGAATGTGCACCAGTGTTTGGTGGTCTCTTTGACAGCATGTTGATTGTTGTGTTTTATACATTGTGTAATTATTTAGGAGCTGATAATAATACTAAAAATATTCAGTCTGTCAACAATAAAACAATGGAAAATAGCAAGCAGCATTTAGCCGGTTATCAATATGTACATAATGACAATAAAAGGGCATCAGATCAAATATTAATACTACATTATGTTTTATTATTGATTATATCCAAATGAAATATAATTTTTAATGCATATTATATTATATTATATTATATTATATTATATTATATTATATTATATTATATTATATTATATTATATTGTATTATATGCAGGTGGTGTTATGTCTTAAAACAAACAAAATGGAACTCCTTAAAAGTTAATTATTCTTTAATAACAAATCATTTTTCTTATACCAAAGCATTTTGCCACTGATTCTACATTCTACATACATTTATATCAGGTTAGTGTTACTTGCAATCGTCCAGAATGTCCGCTAAACATGTTAGATCACGTATCATTCTGTTACAATAACACAGCTACCAACCAAAACTGCTACCATGTAATGAAGCGAGAGATGCAGGTGACGTATTAATAAACAAGACTCGTGATACTAAATATATTAACTGAAACACAAAATACACAAGAGCATGACCAAAGGCATAATAAACAGAACCTGGTTGTGAGCAAAACTAACAAAATGGAAAAACAAAGGTAAAAAAAAAAGTGCAGTAAAAGGTGCATTTGAAGACAGTATATAATAAAACATGAAACAGGTGCACAAAAGAAATACGTGTCACAGTTCATGAGGTGTAGTGGCTGGTGCAAAATGTAGTCCTAGGTCATAACATTTGCAACTGGGCAAGTTAGTAAGGAAATGCAAAGCATTGACTCCTATATATATGCTGAAACAATGACTTTGATGGAAAATGTGAATAAACAACCTTAGCTGATATCAACGCTATATAACCAGACTTAACATTTCACTCTTTATACATTTCTTTGCTGTTAAATAAGAAAACTGTTGATAGGATTAATTTATTTAAACATTCATTATACAAGTCATTTTAAATGAGTTCCTAGAAATAGAAATAATGTATTTGTACATGCGTGGTTTATGCACACCTTTAATTTGTGTTGCATAGTTTTTACAAATATGCAGACAGGAAAGGCATTTACAATGCATGCTAATAATGACATTCGTTACTGAAGAATGACAAATGTTTAATTAAATGACATGTCTGATTGCTTAGCCACTTCAAGATCAACTGATCATGTTAAAACAACAACAGATGGTGAGTCTTACTATAAATGACCAGAAGAATTTCAACACTGCATTCGCTTTCCATTTCATCCAAAGAACATAAACACAAAGAAAACATTGTGTATTATAATCTTTATTCACTTAGGTGTGATGTCACTGAGCACAGCAGCTACACTGATCAGTTCCACACAAAATCCCTCCTTAAGGAATGACACTCAAGGTAACAGAAACCATAATGTGATCATTATTATCATCAAGGTGTGTGTGTGTGTGTGTGTGTGTGTACATGAATGCAAGTGTATTTATTTACAGTATATATCGTACAGTACTGTGAGATAGAAAGCTGAGGTGCTTAACCATCTGTTTTAAAGAATTTCTACGAGCACTTGCTGGCTGCTGTTGCTTCACTTTCTGTTATAGGTCCTACCATAATTCATTGGGTAATGTAGGGAACTTATGTAAGAACACTATTTGTTGTTATACACAAGCCTTGTTAATTGCTGCTGTACACCATATTGTTGCATATTGCATTGTTTTGTTGGTGAATAATTAATATGTACATACTGACAACTCAATGCATTAAACACATTATGCAGACTCGAGGATTATTCTATTTCAGTTAGATCTAATTTTTATTTCTGACATAATGCTATCCTAACTGAAATGTGAGATCAATGTGTGTATTTCCAATAAAATTTAACTTGTATTTATATCAATTTTAAAGTGTTATATCTGTCACCATGATTAAGAAAGGGAGAGTACTGTATTAGTTGCATGTAAGTGATATGATGGGCATGTGACTGTTAGCTAATAATATGGTTCATTAAAAACGAATGCACCAGTGTATTGTGGTATCTTTTAAAGCATGTTGATTGTTGTGTTTTTTAAATTGTGTAATCATTCAGGAAATACTAATTCAAGTACTACATCTGCTCCAAATGTCAACAAAATAGTACCTGGTAAGTCACTTTCAGCTAATAATCAATATGTTTATATTACCAAGTGCATCATATCAAACATCAATACTATGTTATGCAGACTTGAGGATTATTCTATTTCATTTAGATCTAATTTTTATTTCTGACATGATGCTATCGTAACTGAAATGTGAGATCAATGTGTCCATTTCCAATCAATTTTCACTTGTATTTATTTCAGTTTTCAAGTGTTATATCTGTCACCATGATTAAGAAAGTTAGAGTACTGTATTAGTTGCATGTAAGTGATATGATGGGCATGTGACTATTAGCTAAGAATATGTTTCATTAAAAACTAATGCACCAGTGTATTGTGGTATCTTTTAAAGCATGTTGATTGTTGTGTTTTTTAAATTGTGTAATCATTCAGGAAATACTAATTCAAGTACTACATCTGCTCCAAATGTCAACAAAATAGTACCTGGTAAGTCACTTTCAGCTAATAATCAATATGTTTATATTACCAAGTGCATCATATCAAACATCAATACTATGTTATGCAGACTTGAGGATTATTCTATTTCATTTAGATCTAATTTTTATTTCTGACATGATGCTATCGTAACTGAAATGTGAGATCAATGTGTCCATTTCCAATCAATTTTCACTTGTATTTATTTCAGTTTTCAAGTGTTATATCTGTCACCATGATTAAGAAAGTTAGAGTACTGTATTAGTTGCATGTAAGTGATATGATGGGCATGTGACTATTAGCTAAGAATATGTTTCATTAAAAACTAATGCACCAGTGTATTGTGGTATCTTTTAAAGCATGTTGATTGTTGTGTTTTGTAAATTGTGTAATCATTCAGGAAATACTAATTCAAGTACTACAT
>MU576718.1:497912-598906 GCA_024362625.1 Silurus asotus | reverse complement strand
TGTGTGTGTGTGTGTGTGTGTGTGTGTGTGTGTGTGTGTGTGTATCTATATATATAATTGTATTAAATTTTTTTATTTTTTTCCTTTCACAGAAAGAAAACTGGCCTCACAACATTTTTAGTGCAGCATCCGGGAGGAAAGCAGACCTACCTACCGGAGGTATAGCAACAAGAAACTCCGTACAGTGATTGGTTAGCGGCATGGACACTGGCCAATCATATCACCCGACTAGAGCACGAGCCTAACTGCTGGCCTAACTACTGTCACTGGAATTCAAGCCTTTGCTCTGATTGGTGGACGGATTGTGGTCGTTGTCCTCGGTAACTTATAAATACTGGTGGAGGCGGTGTCGGTTTTTCATTTGGTGTGAATGTTTGGTTTTTGGTGTGTGTTTCATTAGCGTGTGTGTGTGTGAGATTAAAGTATTTCTATGAAGACTTTGCTGAATAATATATTTTAACTTATTTTATAACGGTGAGTAGTTTTACCTGCTTTAAGTATTTTTTATTGTTATCTAACAGGCTTTAATAGGTAGGTTGTGGTTCAGAGCTGCAACTTTTTTTTCCTTGAAGTTTCTCCATTTTGTTTTGCAGACAAATGATTTTTTTTATTTTTCGCTCTTTTTTCTTTTGCAGCACTTTATGAGGCCAAGAAACGCATCTAAAGGGATTTCCACAATGGTTGCAACTAGCACACAGAAGAACAAAAGCTCTGAGTTCATCTCGGATTTTGTTGACCGAGGATACGATCATGCATGCATTGACAACGGTAAGAATGATTTCGCATTGTTTATGCATTCGCACCAGTATTGATGACATTATTATCCGATGTAGATATCAGGTGATAGCTCAAGTGCATGTTTACTGCGCTGTGGATGCAGAGCTGCAGGGCAGAGGCAGGCTGCAGTGACGTCATGCGCAGGATGAAGTCATGGTGTTGAGGCAGCACAGCTCCTTTGTCACTCTGACATGCACACACACACAAAAGTCATTTCTCGTGTAGGTGTGAACTGAAGCAAAGTAAATAAGGCGAGCGTTGTGCTGGTATTTTTATAAAGATCCTCTTTTCACTGTTTCCATTTCTGTCTGATGGAAATGGCAGCACTTGCAATTGGGCCATAATTTAGTCAAAACGTGGCTGATTTTAAATTTTTATTTTGGTCTACAGTAAACAAGCCTCACAGACGATGCATAAAATTGGACCTGTGTATTTTATGTTAACCTGTAAGCATTATGAAGGAACAGAAATCTCAATGGAATGCAGACAATCAGAAGTTTTGTGCTTTTTTTTTAAAATAGTAGGTGCTAATTTTAGTCTGGTGCCACTTCTTATGATGGTCACATGATTTTTGTCCTCCTGTATTGTTTAGAACTGGACTTCTGGGAGCGCTGCCTGGCTGAGCCATACCTGAGTGCTGAGGCGTGTGAGGAGTGGGCATGCCAGCAGCTGGTGCGACTGCTCGAGGGCTGCTTGGCACGGGCGAAGACCAACACTCTTCATTGCACAAAAGTGTTGGTGCCGGAGACGCTGACCAGGCGGGTGGCAAGAGACGTATTGCGGCTTGCGGCAGGTGAACCCTGTGGGTTACGTGGCTGCGTGCTGGATGTTCGCCTCGAGCTGGAGGAGCAGCGTAAACAGCGGCGCTGTGCAAAGCTCGAACGGTTGGTTTGCGATGCCAGCATGGTGCCTACCTTCGAGCTGACTCTAGTCTTCAAACAAGATGGAAGCAGCTGGTTGAACTTGCGGGACTTTCTGCGTATTGGTACATGCTTTTCACGTCGCACGCTGAAGCTTTCCCCCGGCTTCCGGCTTGTCAAGAAAAAGCTCTACTCGTCGGCGGCTGGTACCGTAGTCGAGGAGTGCTGAGCCACTGGGCTGGGGTTTAACGGTTTAATGCACTTCAACACTTCAGGAAATGAATGTACAGGGCTGCCTTTTGAACGGCTCTTTTTTTCCCCCCTGCACTTTTTTTTTTTTTACTATAATGTGAACTAGTTGAGTAGTTTCGCTGTATGTTCTGTTTTGGGGAGGTGGATCAACACAGTGAGCCATTTGATATGTTGGTAGAGTTTATTGTGTTGTAATAGGATGTTGTGCTCATATTTGTGCTTTCTGTAATTCTTATTTACAGTTATTTCTTGGTGCACAAATATTTGTACCATTAACGCGTGCTGATTCTCACTAGAATGCAACCGACACCTTGGAATATATAAAAAAAAAAAAGGGATTTGCACGGCTTCATATCAAATGTGTGGGCGAGGGACATGTTTCTAAAAGTATTGTGCTTTCTGCAGAGTATCTGCTTGTAAAAACATGTTGCTGAAAGCATTAATGCTCAGTGTAAGTGTACAAATGTTTTCAATGTCCTAAAATTGTTTAAAAGATTTTTTTTTTTTACTTTTCTAGGAAGCTTTTCGGGTCAAGTGCCTGTTTAGTGCTTGACTGAAAGCTTTTCCCTTCATGTTCTGTCTTTTCTATCACCTTTGCAGTGCTGTTCTGATAACTGGACGTATTTTTAAAAGGTTCCTATTACAGGAAGTGGAAATTCTTGTCTATTTGACAATAAACTATTTTGAATACATCTCCTGGTTTGCTTCATTTTATTTTCAAGTCCGAGTTTTGGTGCTGCTGGTCTTGATTGATGAAACTAATGTTTTAACTATTTATACATTTATATCTTTAACCACATACATTCTGATAAATGCATCTTTGCTACATGATTATGGGAGGATAAATAGCTATGTGTACTGTTTACACAAATAATAGAAAATGCCTCTGGGAAGCAAAAAGAATAAAAAAATTTCTATTCTATATACAAGGATAAATGTTCTTCGATATCTTTCACATCTTAAATGGTTTTATACCATAATATAGATTTTATATACTAAAACTTTAAAATAGCATCACAACAGCATGGTGTTTGGAATAAAATAAACCCATCACTTGTTCTGCTTCCTAAAAATGTATATTGAACTGAAAGTAATGCAATGTAAAAATAGAAACATTTTACTCCTGGAAAATGTTATCAAGATGAGTTTACCCACACTTATACTGTTATGGATGTTAATTGTGCAGTAAACATTAAAACATTAGTTCAAGCCTCTGTGTATAAATTGATGTAGGAAGAGATCAAATAACTACCAAGTTACAATCACTATTCAGCTTCTGTTCCTACATTCAAGATTATTCCTAATAATATTTGGTGTAATCTGTCCAGCAATAGAGTATAAACATACTGATCATTATATCAACACATTCTATTTTTTGGACTAAACGCTATTTTTCATTATTGTCTTATTTTTTTGTATTTTTTATTTTTCATTATTCTTTAGCAGTATTTTGTGACATTTTACAATTTTATTTTTTACTGACATAACACTTGCAATATTTCCACTGTGGGGCCATTTTCTGACTTATTTGTAGCACACATTCAACATGCAATTTGTATGTATGTGTGTGTGTGTGTGCGTGTGTGTGTTCGTGTGCGTGCCTGAAATGTTGATTACAGTGCTCTATGTGGCCTTGCAGCTTTAGACACTACAGGAAAAAATGTACTCAGCAAAGATGAAAATATTCCTGTGAAAGTAATACACGAATACATCTTATTTGTTTCACAGCCTTTTAAAATCTGTTAGTCTAGTTGTCAAATTTGCATTTGGGTTCTGTTACCATTGATGATCAAGCTGATGACTAAGGAAGTGTAAACAGCAGCAAAGTAGGCCATTAAAAAACATTTTCACTATTTAATTACAGATTTACATTTACATTCATTATTCACTTGGTAGGCTGTTGTTTTTTTCTCATTCTCAAAAGTGAAGCAAAATACAATCCAAGCATTTACATTTCAATGAATGGAGATGGTCCATTCTTTCAAAAGCTAGCCACAGGGGTTTTAAGTCCTATTGGGACAGTTAAAGCAGTCCTACAGAGAGGACACAATCATCGACATCCTGCAAGATGCAAGTTGCAGCAATCAGGTTTAAAGACAATGAGCAACTAAACATTTTCTTGAGGCTTTACAAGAGAAACATGCATGTCTAAAAAAGGATAGGTGCAGAGGACTGTATGTATTCACCTATTTACCAAAACAAGTGCTCATTATAAATTTAGGAAGAACATAAAGCCACAGACGAAGTACAAGTCACAAAGAAGCACTGATACTATAAATGATGCAGTCTTATAATGTAATGAAGGCAACCTTTCATTGTTCCCAAACCCTATTTTAAAAGTAACAAGGTTCCATGATTTCTACTTCAATCTGTCCATGGTATTGCATGTCCTCTCTTCTGCACCAGATTGAGTTCATTGTCACCAGGATTCACCAGGATTTCACATATAGTTATCAGACTTGTTTATTTAGACGAACTATCAGAAATGATTTGTACTCTCTAGAAAACAAGTAGTTATTTAATATGAATCAATTAATGCAAGTGCAAGGACCATGCAAAAACATACATACATGTACATGCATAAGTGAGTATGAAAAGCTGTGTATTATTTTGTAGTGAAATATCTCTTTGCCTTTCAACATTTCCCATTCACTGCTTTAAAGTCCCTAGCTATTACACAATGTTGACTTTGAGCTTTGAGCTTGTGAAAGTGTGTCAGTTCCTGTGACCTGGGATTAAAACTGTGGGCCTTCGTCTTCTGTCTGATTATATTAAACAATATCACGGTACTTGTATAATTATCTTTCCAGATGGAAAATGCATTCATTATCTACACCCATTAGATCAATTTTGAGATTCTGAGATTTAACTTTGATGTGAAATCCTGTATCTGCACTAGGATTATCGAAATGAAAACTGATTCCCACACACTAGCATATGCTCTGGGTTTGGCATGAATGTGTGTGTGTGTGTGTGTGTGTGTGTGTGTGTGTGTGTGTGTGTGTGTGTGTGAGGACCATATGAATGGGAACGCGTACAATTTTTAGAGATTTGAGTACTTTTGACATTTGTCTTAGGGTTAAAGTTAGAATTAGATGTTGCCATTTAATTATTGATACAGTAATAATTAATGAGCTCACAATGACTGTAAAATAAGGTTGTGTATTTGTGTGTGTGTATGTGTGTGTGAGTGTGTGTATGCACTCAGCAGCTGTTGTCGGACTGCCCCGCTGTAATACAAAGCTGCTGATTGAGCATTATGCTGGCCAAGCTATGCACCACAGAGGTGGAAGGACATAACCCATCCTCGCTTACACACACAAGTTCTTTAAACTGTATTTTCATATTTCAGTTTTCTGTAAGAAGGCAATTTAATTTAACAAAACAACAGCATCATTCTCACTACTGCTCCACAAACAAAAAATGGTTAGTAATGAAGAGAGTATCAAGTACATGTGCAGTTTTAATTCTGTTTTTACAATATATAAAAATATCAGATTACATTTGTGATTTTTTTTTTTATAGATATAACTCATTTTGGTCTTGGTACACTGGAAATTCAATATACAGAATAAAACACATTGCTTTTACAGAAACCACATTATAAGCACCACAAAGCCTGTTGCTGATTGCTCAAACCCATAACCACATTCCAGTAAGGAACAGGCTGCTCTCTTTGCAAACAGGCTTTTATTCAACCTGTCCTGTCCTTGCACAGTAGCTGGATGTTCTACAAGTTAAAAACTACACTAAAATAAAGTTAGAATATTTGGTGTATTCAGTGTATTTGTGCATCTCTAGGAATTTATGACAACTCTTTGATCATAACTGTGTAGAGGAGATAATTTATGACACTGAATTCATTGGAATTTTTACCCAATAACCCTTCAGTATAAACCAAGTATGTAATATCCTAGAAATGACCTTCCTTATACAGATGGCCACATAAAATATATAGACACATGATTTTTCCAGTCTCAATTGGTTCTTCCCCAAACTGTTACGACAAAATTGCAGGAACACAATTGTATAGGACGTCTATGGATGATGTTAAAGTTTCCCTCCACTTAAACCCAAACCTCATCCAGCATGGTAAAGCCCATGTGGACAAAGTGACTTTCATGAAGACATGGTCTTGAAGATTTTGAATGGCCAGGCTACAGAGTGGCTGGCTCTGACCTCAAGTCTACCAAGCACCTTTGGAATGATTTAAAATGCTGACTGTACCCCAGGCCTCCTCTGCCCACAAATCTTCACAACCACTCTACAATATCTAGTGAAACAGCACAGTTCCCAGAAAAGTGGAAGTTATTGTGACAGCAAATTATAAATAGTGGAATGAAATGTTTAAAAAGCACATATGAACCTTAGTGAAGTGTCCACAAATCTTTTGTCCTTGGTGTAGATTAAAAAATTAACTGAGCGGTCTTTGGTGGAACTTTTACCAATATACGATATTGATTTTATTTGGATGATTCTGTTAACACATTGTTGTATACATGTAAACACTCCAAAATATCCAATATTTAAAGAATGCCAAATTCAGCAATATAGATAAATAATACAATCAATCTGGATGCAATGCATGGAAAGTGTTTAATGCTTCACCTTCTCAGTCACTGGTATCCTGTTCAATGTCTTTTTAAGAATGAAACTATAAATCATTCTGTCTAGGGATGAGCTGAATTCTTGGCCCAGTATTTTGCTGGCTGTAGTGTTTGGTGATGACGGTGGTGTGGGCACTGGCCCTGCTCTGATCTTTAGTAACAGCCTTGATCAGGACTGTTTTCCATATAAAAGTGCTCACTGCATTGTACAGGCTTCTCCATATGCCAGGACATGCTGACTTAAAATATCAAATATTTTTTGGCAATGTCACATTCCAGTGTCCAAAGTCATTTGCTTTTTAACAAAATGTTTATTTTTTCCACTCATTAAACTGAGTGTTACATGTTCATTAAATAACTATTGAGCAAATGTAACTATTTAGTAATATATTATATACAGACATGAAATTGACATAAATATGCATTAACATAACACATTGTTTCTGGGCCATTTACGTCTGGCTCGGATTGGGTTACTTTATCTTGATTGTCTGTAGTTTCCCATTTCTATCTAAAGGCACTTATCTCTAGGAGTCTGGAGTCTGCATTATTAGAGGGTATCCAAACTGGGTTTAATTGTTTTGGCTGGGTGGGGATGTTTTTGCATGCTTTAATAGGAACATTTAATTCCCATTATGTAACCGGTTATATAAAGACCAAGCCCAAATTATTCCAGGACAAATATCATTGAGTTTGTGCACCTAAGGGCTAGTAATGGCAATGACATGAATGTTTTTATGCACATCCATATCATAGCTGAAAAACAATCTTATCCAGCATCAATCTGCCTTTATTCCAGCAGAAAGATAAAGTTCTCTACCAGTATTTCACTTTGGTATGTGGGTCAACAAAACCAACCCTGAGCCAGCACCCATTTACTCTTACCCATTTTCCCTTTTATTCTTGTATCCTGACATTTCTTTTTAGTAATAATATAATGATTAATATTAAAATACGTCATATGTTTGGTGTTAAAGCTATATTTATGGATTGTACTCGCAGCACCTAATCACTGCTCTGTAGCTCCTTCACACTTGGCCCAGACCTTTTATTTGGACAAATTATATGTTCATTTTGAGGAAGTACTCATTCAAGGCAGGATGATATAATCGGTCGGAAAGATTATAAATTGCTACCTTTACATGCTTTTTTGCCACATCAGACCTCAGAGTATACAAAATGTTTATTGAACATGTCTAACCCTAACCCTTTTCCCTGTTTTTCTCAAACAGAAATACTATTAACTATTACAATTTAAAACTGGAACATTTGGTCTCTGACATTGCAATCATTATTTTATATTTTAGAATGTGTTTAGCATGTGGAGTGGCATAGCAAGGACCTTGTGTTCTATGCAAGAGATCCTTCCAAATGGGAAATGTTCCAGCTCAAGGCATTCACTCTGGTTGAGATGTGAACTCAACACGCAGCACATTGTGCTAATCTACAAGGACAGAACAGGCTGTGTGGCAGCAACACAGCATGTCTTTTTTTGGGTTAGGTCAACTGAGCAAAATTGGGACATAAGAAGTGTTATATTTAAACATGTTTCAGGTCATAAGAGGAGCAGCTCATACAGTGTTTCACCCTCACAACTGCCCACCACTTCTAAAATAATATGACCAGATGTGGGATTTGTGGCTGAATAAAATGGGTGATTGTGTAGAATCACTAAAACTACAGTACATCTATGAATATGCAGTAAATAACATTGTATTTTTAAAGGCAAAATAACCTGAATTTAGTCACAGCATGAATGATACTTCTTTATAAGAAAGTAATTACTTTTGCTGCTGAAATGAGCATCCTAGTATGACTAGGAACATAAACAATATTTCAGCAAAAACAGACCTAAAAGGCATTGTTTTTCTAGAACTAGGAAAGATATTTTAATTGTAATTGCTAGTGAATATTAATGTAAAAGATAATTAAGATGATTGACTGGTGTGTTGTTTTTCAGAGACTAATTTTATGTCAAAATATTAATATATTGCCATTAATCAGGTTGTAAATTATGCATGTGAAGGTAACTGTAATTCCCAAATCTGTTACAATTGTACAGAATGTATCTGACTGCAGAAGCATTACATTTTCACCTCACCTGAGCTAGGAGACCTGAACCTTTTTCCAGCATGACAATGCCCCTTTGTACAAAGAGGGCAAAAAAGGTTTTTTTTTTTTTTTTGGAGGGTGAAACCTGTTGAGTGGCTGCTACAAAGTCCTGGCCTCCACACTACTGAATACCTCATCACCCTACATCAGTACCTGACATAACTCACCCTCTTGTAGCTGAATCAGCACAAATCTCCATAAGCACACACCATAATCTAATGGAAAATTATCCCAGACAAAAATTGTGTTTAGTGTTTAATGGATTAACTGTTGGCCTGGTTTCCAGTGAGGTTATCAGAATGTAGTTATGTTTATAGTTATAGTGGTAACTAAAAAGTAAACTTTATATAGTCACAAGAAAGTATTTATTTGTGTAATGTAATTCAATGCTTGTGAAGACTCATTTTCTAAATCTTGCCCAGAGACAGACAGAGTTATTTAGGTGGTTTCTGTGGAGAACATCAGGAGGAGGACTTTAGCATGTGTGTGTCAAGTCACATCTCAGTGGGAAGTCTAAAGATCTGGTCCAGCATAACTGTGTGATATTCCAATCATATCTGTCTTTCTTTCTTTCTTTCTTTCTTTCTATCTTTCTTTCTGTCTGTCTGTCTGTCTGTCTGTCTGTCTGTCTGTCTGTCTATCTCTCTGTTCGTCAGAGAAAATTTACTTGTTTCCTTCAATCAGTAATAAACCATTCCCGAAATACTCCAGGCCAAATCGGTGTCAATATCTGAATGTCTTAACATTTGGGTTCATCACTTCACATGTCTTACTGGACTTAACACCTTCACTGGTTCAGTATGTTAGATACAGTTCAGTATAGTACAGTTTAGTTCAATAAGAGTACATCGCATAATGGACTAGAGCTATTCTCAAAACAAGGGTATGAACTGCTCCTTAGTGGATACACAATATTAGTGCATTCTCAAAGGTACAATTTCTTATCCATCCATTGCATTAGTGCTTAAAAAATAAACACAAGACAAAGAAACACTTCTTATAACTTCTTCAGGCCGTGTGTTCATATGTAAAACATTTTTAACTGAAGACACAAAAGGAGAATTGGGTCAAAAATGTCTCAAAGGCATTATGAGCAAATGTGTGTGAAATGTAGAACTATGGTCTGAGGTTTGACCCCATTCTCTCTCTCTTTCTTTCTTTCGCTCTCTCTCTCTCTCTCTCTCTCTCTCTCTCTCTCTCACACACACACACACACACACACACACACACACACACACACACACACACACACATGAACACACACATGAACACATACACATACAGTGTGTGAGAGAAAGAGAGAGCGAGAGAGAGAGAGAGAGAAGTATGCAAGATGTGTGGAAAGGGGTGGTGGACATTAAACCACATGCAGTCAGCTAGATCAGCATAAGCAGCCAAATATCTTTCAGTACCTCTGTGTAGGTGGTAGTAGCATGTCTGTAATTTTATGCCAGCCATTTGTCAGTAACAGATTTCAGCTCTTGCCCTGGAAGGCATGCCATTCCACTCATGACATGAACTGTGTGCCTCATGAACTCTTGGATGCTTTGCAAAATTTCCTCGTTTGCCACATGTAATTTTACTGTTATAGATCAACATGCACAAAAAGCACTGATATTTTGTTTACCATTGTTTGAGCAATGCAATACATTGGAAGAATTGTGAAACATTGTGTGTATTGTGCTAGATTTGAGTGTCTGCATAATTAAATGTTCATGTTAATATAAGTAGTAATGACCTGCTGTGAAACTCTTGCAGCATGATAATGATCTTGTGCATTAGGTAGGTTTTATATATATATATATATATAAATAAAAAACCTCCCTAATGCACAAGATCATTATCATGCTGCAAGTATATGTGTGTGTGTGTGTGTGTGTGTGTGTGTGTGTGTGTGTGTGTGTGTGTGTGTGTGTGTGTGTGTGTGTGTGTTTCTATATGTGTTTGTGACAGGAGGAAGACGGATCACCTTTATTCATTCTTATTGCTCACAGTTATTCTTTTAGACTGAGACTGACATCGCCACAATGGCCATAGCGGCTGTTACCCTGCTACTCATGAGAAATGTCAGGTTTATTCACAGTGGACATGTGTGTTGGAGATACATTATATTATCAGGCTCCTGTGACACACTGACATTTAAAAAAATGGATCTGATTGGTCCAGGAGATGAATAAAGTAGAGAAATATTCAAATTAAAATAATCGTATAATAATCTATTGTTTATTGGGACATCTGGATGATCTGACTGTAAGGAGCACTCAACCTCTTTAAAGGTTCCTTAATCTTAAATTCTGCACATGTTTTAAAAGAAAACAATTTTGCGGTCCACATAATTCGACACCTAATTTGAGGGGTTTGAATTATAATGGTTCTTTCTGTCAAATTTACCATTGGTTTATTTAGAAGGGTTGCAAGGAAAAAGCCCCTTTTCAACATGGTAACACATTTGAGGTTTAGAAAGTTGCATCTGAACAAGCCACAAGATGTCTTTTGGACAGGTGAGACCAAAGTGGAGATGTTTGACCATAATGCACAGTGCCACATTTGGGAAAATCAAGATGCAGCATATCAGCACAAACACATCATACTAGCTATCGAACACAGTGTTGGAGGGGTGATAGTGTTACGTTTTTTTCCCCACACATTTATTTAATATGAGCTTGATTTTTGTGAAAAGAGAAACAATGGCAAGGTGTAACATGTTATTTGTTGTTCATTTGAAATGATTTTTATTTTTATAATTTCATAAAATTATATTTAAATCAAACTGATTTATAAATGTATAAGATATTTATCTTAATACTCAGAATTCAAAGATGGTGTACTTTCATTTTCACAATAACCTTTTGTCAAGGTACTTCTATGTACCTACATACTTGTATATATATTCATTCATCTCCTTAGAGAACAGTCAGATAAATCTACATGTATGTATGTTTTATATACCTCACATTTAATGTTTTACATTTTTTGCACATGCAGTATATTCTGGTATTTGGTTATGAATAATGAAAAAAAGGAACATGGTATAGGAATGTAATTAAGCAAGCTGTTTTTTTTTTTTTTTTTTTTTTTTTTTTTGTTAGTTGCTGATGTTAGCTTTAATCACAAAACTGGAACTACATTATGGACTAAACCAAAGTTCCTACAATAAACATTGTACAACATAGTCAATTAAAAAAGTTTTAATTAAAGGTATAATAAAAAACAAACTGAAGTCAGTATTGTGTAAACAATATTTTACAATAGATATATTAATACTAATATTTAACTTTTTTTATAAAAAATGTTTGACCACATTAGCCTGATTTCTCGGATTTACATGTTAAGACGTCTCTCACCGCCACGCGGCAGCAGGACGAAGCTGATTGGTTGCTTCGTGAGCGCGGTGTCCCGGATGTACTGCCCTTCTCTCTATATAGCCCAGTGAAGGCGGGAAGTCTGTTTCAAACCGAGACTTTCTGAAATTCGGGGCGTTTTTACGAGAAATATATTCACAAAATGGTAACGCTTTAAAATATTTGTATACAATTTTTTTTACGATTTTAGTGTTTTTTATGTGTCGTTAGCAATCCGTTTGGGCACCCGGACGCTTTTATCCTGCACACTATTGTCTCCGGCTTATTTTAGCTGTCGTTATTTTAGCATTGAAGCTAACATGAACGGTGTGATGCAGGCCAAGGACACAAGTTACTCCGTTCTGCTCTTAATAACACGCTTTTAAAACCATGCATGTAAAAGTGACCATATTAATACTGCGTGCTGTTGTTTGCTTATTTTTTTTAGGCAGGAGGAAAAGCTGGAAAGGACTCGGGCAAGGCAAAAGCTAAGGCGGTTTCGCGCTCACAAAGGGCAGGACTGCAGGTCTCTAGTGCGGCTCCCCCGCGCCTCCATTCATCTCTTACCTTTTTATAATATTTCACTCGTATTCATGGTGTAAGGGTTTTTTTTCCCCTTCACTAACATTTCAATGCAAATCATACGAATTTATTTAATCCCGTGTAATTCATGTTGTCTTTAATGTACTCCGGATTTAGTGTTTATTATATTCAAGCTTTCGCGCGCTTATTAACTTTTTTTCTTTTTTTTTGCTCCCCATCTTTTGCATTTCCTGTTTTTACAGTTTCCTGTTGGACGTATTCACAGACACCTGAAGTCCAGAACAACAAGTCATGGTCGTGTAGGAGCCACTGCAGCTGTCTACAGTGCTGCAATCCTGGAGTACCTGACTGCTGAGGTATTGATGCTTTAAAGGCAAAATGTTAAGTGTTTTTGTGCAAGTTGTACTTTCTTGTAACGATAATTGTCTCTGTTTTGCCTAATTACATTTTTGCATTGAATACACCTGTGAAATTGATCCAAGTGTGTCCTGTATTTGTTGGTGTATTATTTCAGCCTATATTGGGTTGCTTGTTCTTAATAACTGAGCCATAATAAGATTAGTGTCTTGAAAATCCCTGCTACTGAAACGGGTAGAATGTGGTGGGTATGTGCCATATGGACGCAATGGCAACCTGCCTAAAAGTGGCTGGTCTAATTACTTGCGATTGTGTCCAATCTGATTTCATTATGCTTCAATAGATTTTCCCTCTTGTGTTAAGGTCCTCGAGTTGGCGGGAAACGCGTCCAAGGATCTGAAGGTAAAGCGTATCACTCCACGCCATTTGCAGCTTGCCATCAGAGGTGACGAGGAGTTGGACTCGCTCATCAAAGCAACCATTGCTGGTGGTGGTAAGTTGTGCCTGTTGAGTCTTGTGTATAATACCATGCTAATCCTGGTTGTAAACAAATATTTTTAATATTGCACAGTCCTAAAATGGATTAAACTTTGTTCTAGTGTTATGAAATGTACACCTTTTTTTATGTATAAATGTTGATCTATTTTTTTTTTTTCCCTTTTGTGTTTCAGGTGTCATCCCCCATATTCACAAATCTTTGATTGGAAAGAAGGGACAACAGAAGACTGTGTAACCTTTCCTGCAAATCTGTGTGGTGTGTCTCAGGACCGGCTCTGGAAGAATTCAGAAGTGTTTTTGTGTAACTTGGTAGTTTCATGACCTTGTGTTCGGCTTTGCATTTACTCATTTCTGGGGTATTTTTAAACAAGGGGGAAAAAAAGCATGGCTTCAGAGAAGCCAATTTTTATTTTTGACAAGTTTAAAGTGTAGTGTGCTTTGTGACTTTTAATTGGTAATTTGTGTTGGTGGGTTTTATTCAAATAAAACTTAGTGCACTGTATTAATGTCTCTGTACTGTCTTTGCTTTAAAAACTTTCTAATGCTGGATATACATTTTCATTATATGGTAACTACCATGTTTTTTCTTGCTGTAGGGCTGAATTACTGTGTGGCTCAGTACTGATTTACATAATTTCAGGTCATTTAGAAATCAAATTACTGTGTTCTGCAAAAAAAGTAATTGTGATATCAATAATGGGCTACTTTGGGTAGCTTTATTGATGTATGCAAGTTGCATCTCATTAAATAACCAAAGGAAATAAATTGCTAGAATAAAAGCCATAAGCAAACTTTATAAGCCAGATGGTCAACAAATGTTCTAAACAATGTGCAAACCTCAATTTTTATTATTTAAATAGAACTGATGTTTCATGTCAGAAACTGTACCATTAAAAAAAAAAAATTAATAATAAATTAATTTGATAGCCCAAAAATAAGTTTGGACTGGTCAACAAATGGCTGTCAAATTCTTATTAAAAAGAAATGAGTGGAGGAACATTTTGTAATTTGGGCAAGAGGTGAGTAGCATGACTGCCTCGCTAACGCCAGAAAACAGAGTCAGAAGTAACAATGGGCAGAGGTTAATGAATCTGAAAACTACTAATTATAGAATAATGTTCAACATAAAGCAAAAGGAGCACCTAGCAAGTACTTGGTTACATTAAACATTAAATTAACATACTTTCCAGAAAGCCAAAAATTCACAAAATTATTTTTTTATGAAGTATTGAGCCAAAATCACTGACGATTAACATATCAGCCTGTGTGTGATGAATCTATATAATATATGAATTTAAATCTTATACTGAATTACTAAAATCAACTTTTAATGTTCTAATTTATTGAGATGCACCTGTTTTTTTTTTACTGGTTATCCAGAGATCTCTGATGTGATTACATAATTGCAAATAAAAAAACTGCCTTATCTCATGTTTTATTTCCTATTAAATTGAAGTTCTTTTCTGCTGTTACTGCCAAAATCTCTAAATGCAGTTACAGCCAAGTTTTCTCCCATGCTCTTGCATGTTAGCATCACAATGGTTTCCTGGAGCAAAAAAACATGGCATGGTCTTATCTAATGCTAGTGGCCCTATTTATCAGGATGATGCACCTTACCTCATAGCAAAAACTGTTTAGTGATGGATTTAGGAATATGCAAAAATGATGCCTCCTTATCCTTTCAAATCTCACAAACATTAATCCAACTGAGTATTGGTGGAATGTGCTGGATAAACAAATCAGATCCATAGATACCCCAAGTAACAACCTACGGTATCTGCTTCTCACATCTTGTTGCCACATATAACAGCGCATCCTCAGACGTCTCCATGTTTTAACAGGTCAAAGTTGTTTTAGTGGGGAAAAAAATCATGTGTTTCCAGGATCTTCATTAAAGCTTACAGAATCAACAGTGCAGAGGCCTTAAGATAAATGACAACAAAACTATTGCTGTAACTAATGAATTTGGGGCCACCATTTAGCAGGAGCACAGTGACATCAACATTTTTACATCTTTGGATTGGATGGTCAGAGAGTGTAATATTTTGAGCTAACAAACTTTATCAATAGCAAATCTTGAAGAAAATCGAGCAATTAAGGCCACGGGTGCTGTGGCAAGTTCGAGTCAGGAGTTTCTCTCAAAATGTTCTGCTTGATGTTGAACTGACACCAAACTGTATGTTGGTACTAAGTAGATACCACCAAGCAGCAATGGCGGTTCTAGCTTAAATGATGCCCTGGGTGAAGCATTGATTAATTTCAGCTGTGAAAAGAGTCTCTCTGCTTCAGTTACAATCACCGGATGAGAAATAACTTTTACTCAAGAGGTCCACAAATTTGGACACATTTCTGATAGCATGGAGGGGTGGCCTTGGGAATCTGGGACCCCCCATAAGGCATTAGGGACCCCCATGACAACTAAAAAATAGACTTAGGGGGTTTCCCAAGATTATTTTAGTAAAAAATCTATGAATTACACAACAACTGGGGACCCCCCCATAAGAGTTGACTCAATTCAAGCACTAATGAATATCACCCTGATATATTTAAGGATGTAGTGATCATCAGACTTTGAATGAGATGATTATGGCACACAGCCAACTCAGCCATTAGAGTTGCACAAGCCAGTGCACTCTTAGTGCCAGTCCCAAGCCCAGATAAATGGGGAGGGTTGCATTAGAAGGGGCATCAAGTGTAAAACGTGCCAAATCAAATATGCGGATCATAAAACAGAAATTTATTCCAGATCGGTTGAGACCCGGGTTACAATGACCGCTACAGGTATCGTTAGACAACAGGGTACCGGTGGAAATTGGGCTACTGTTGGCCGAAGAAGGAGAAGGAAAGGAAGAAGACGTCTACAGAGACGCCAGGAAAAGGAGAAGTGTGGGAGAGTGGAGGTTCGGGTTGGCACTTTAAATGTTGGTACTATGACTGGTAAATGGAGAGATGAAGCTGATATGATGGAGAGGAGAAAAGTAGATATGTTGTGTGTTCAGGAGACCAAGTGAAAAGGGAGTAAGACCAGTACCATTGGAGGTGGGTTTAAACTGTTTTCTCATGGTGTGGATGGAAATTCTGAAGGAAGAGTACAGTAAGAGTGTAGTGGAGGTGAAGAGAGTTTCTGATTGGTTGATGAACATGTAGCTGGAAGTTGAACAGGTGATGATAAATGTCATCAGTGCTTATGCTCCACAAGTGGGCTGTGAGATGGAGGAGAAGGCAAGATTCTGGAGTGAGTTAGATGAAGTGGTAGAAGGTGTACCTAGTAATGAACAATGGTGATTGAAGCAGACTTTAATGGGCATGTAGGTAAAGGAAACAGAGGTGATGAGGAGGTGATGGGTAGGTGTGGCCTTGAGGGAAGGAATGTGGAAGGGCAGATGGTGGTAGATTTTGCTAAAAGGATGGAAATGGCAGTGGTAAACACTTATATTAAGAAGGAGGAGCAAAGGGTGACGTATAAGAGTGGAGGAAGGTGCACACAGGTGGACTATGTTCTATGTAGGAGATGCAACCTAAAAGAGATTGGAGACTGTAAGGTGTTTGCAGGAGACAGACAGGATAAACAGCATCTGATAGTGGTCTGTGGATGGTTTTAGAGGTGAAGAAGAGGAGGAAAGTGAGGACTGAAAGTAGAATAAGATGGTGGAAACTGAAGGAGATGTGAGATGTGAGGTGTAAGATTCAGGGACGAGGTCAGACAGGGGATCAGTGGTGGTGAAGAGGTGCTGGATGAATGGGCAACTACTGCAGAAGTGATATGTGAGACAGCTAGAAAGGTACTTGGTGTGACATATGGAAATAGAAAGGAAAACAAAGAGACGTGGTGGTGGAATAAGGAAGTGCAGGAAAGCATGAGGAGAAAGAGGTTGGAAAAACAGAATTGAGATCGACGAGAGATGAGAAAAGTAGGCAGGAGGACTAGGGGCTGCGGCAGCAGGTAAAGAGGGATGTGGCGAAAGCCATGAAAAAGGCATATGAGGAGCTTTATGTGAAGTTGGACAATGAGGAAGGAGAAAATAATTTATACCGAGTGGCCGAGCTGGGAAGGATGTGCTGCAATTTAGAGCAATAAAGGATGGAGTATTTAGAGCAGCTGATGAATAAGAAAAATGAGAAAGAGAAAGTTAGATGGTGTGGAGATGGTGAAGCAGGAAGTGGATAGGATCAGTAAGGAGTAAGTGAGAGCAGTGATTAAGAGGATGAAGAGTGGAAAGTTGGTTGGACCAGATGACATACCGGTAGAAGCATGGAGATGTTTAGAAGAGATGGCAGTGGAGTTTTTGACCAGGTTGTTGCTGGAAGGTGAGAGGATGCCTGAGGAGTGGAGATGGAGTGTGCTGGTACCGATCTTTAAGAACAAGGAAGATTTACAGACTTGCAGTAACTAGAGGGGAATAAATCGATCAGTAACACTATAAAGTTATGGAAAAGAGTAGTGGAAGCCAGGCTGAGGGAAGAGGTGACCATCTGTGAGCAACAGTATGGTTTCATGCAGAGGAAGTGCACCACAGATGCATTATTTGCTTTGAGAATGTTGATGGAAAAGTATAGAGAAGGTCAGAAGGAGTTGCATTGTGTGTTTGTGGATTTAGAGAAAGCGTACGACAGGGTGCTGAGCGAGTTGTGGTATTGTATGAGGAAGTCAGGTGTGTCAGAGAAGTATGTGAGGGTGGTGCAGAACATGTATGAGGACAGTGTGACAGCAGTGAAGTGTGCAGTAGGAACGACAGACTGGTTCAAGGTGGAGGTTGGACTCTGGCTCTGAGCCCTTTCATGTTTGCAGTGGTGATGGACGGGTTGACTCTCCATGGACTATGATGTTTGCGGATGATATTGTGATTTGTGGTAAGATTATGGAGCACGTTGAGAAGAGCCTGGAGAGGTGGAGGTACACGCTGGAGAGAAGGGGAATGAAAGTCAGTAGGAGTAAGACAGAGTACATGGGTGTGAATGAGAGGGAGGACAGTGGAGTGGTGCGGTTGCAGGGAGAAAAGGTGGAGAAGGTGGAAAGGTTTAGGTACCTGGGGTTAACAGTGCTATGTAATGAGTGTGTTAGAAAAGTGAAGAAAAATGTGCAGGCAGGGTGAAGTGGGAGAAGAAGAGTGGAAGGAGTGATTTGTGATAGCTGGAGCTGGAGGTAGCAGAGCTGAAGATGTTAAGATTTTCGTTGGGAGTGATGAGGATGGACGGGATTAGAAATTAGTTTATTAGAGGGACAGCGCATGTAGGACGTTTTGGAGACAAGGTGAGGGAGGTGCGATTGAGATGATTTGGACATGTGCAGAGGAGGGTCATGGGGTATATCGGTAGGAGAATGCTGAGAATGGAGCCACCAGGAAGGAGGAAAAGAGGAAGGCCAAGGAGGAGGTTTATGAGGAAAGACATGCAGGTAGTTGGTTTGAAAGAGGCAGATGTAGAGGACAGGGGGGTGTGGAGAAGGATGATCCACTGTGTCGACCCCTAATGGGAGAAGCCAAAAGAAAAAGAAGAAACAGAAGAAGAAGATTATGGCTTACTGATAATGAAAACCCAAAATTCAGTATCTCAGAAAATAAGAATATTGTGAAAGTTCAACATTGGTGACTTGTGGTGTCACACTCTGATCAGCTAATTAAAACCAAACACCTGCAAAGGTTTCCTGAGCCTTTAAATGGTGTCTCGGTCTGGTTCAGTCTACACAATCATGGGGGAAGACTGCTGACTTGACAGTTGTCTATAAGATGATCATTGACACCCTGCACATGGAGGGTAAAACACAAAAGGTAATTGCGACAGAAGCTGCTATTCACAGAGAGTTGAATGGAAGGAAAAATTGTGGTAGAAAAAGGTAAAATGAAGCCTATTTAAGAATTAGGGGAAAATTCACAAACAGTGGACTGCAGCTGGATTCAGTGCTTCAAGAGCCACCACACACCAGGACATGTTTTTTTTTTTATTATTTTTATGAAGTTTTTTAATTTTTTGAGATAGTGAGTTTTTGTTAAATGTGAGCCCAAATCATTTAAATTAAAAGAAATAAACGCTTAAAATATGATTCTATTTTTAATGATATTCTAATTTATTGAGATGCACCTGCATATCCTATTGTATTTTAGATTAACCTTTAAAGTTGCACTGGAGATTCCCCCTTACTGAACTCTAAATTTAGAACCTATTCAGTACAATCACAGACAACTTTTGACATCACCTCAATTAAAGGTAACCTAATCAATGAGCTGTTTAACTGCAATTCAACTAGACTAGTTAGGCTGTAACTGTTTTTGTTGCTACACACATTATGATAAACTATATACTATAAATGATTATATTATGTAAGCTAAAAGAACTACTGTTGCTCTATGCGTATACGTATAGCAGGCAACATAGTAAAACCGAAGTGCTATACAGTTATTAGCCTATTTCATCAAATGAAGTAACCTTTACTATCCTCATACGAGTATGAGTGATAGAGCTGCATAAAGAGCTTTATCATTTGCACTTTTCTCACCATTTTTTCCTATTTTTTTCTCTTTTATTGGGCTCCTGAGGGTTTAGACCTTTTTTTTGTCATGCATAATTTTTATTTGTGTTCAGCTCTCATTACTGACCAACCCCTGTCTCTCCTTTCTGAGTGAATGAGTGAGGGGACTTCTCTGGGTGGTGGGTGCACACTCCGAGTCCCGACCAGGTTCATTCACCTTGATAATTGTAATTGTAAATAAAAAGGAAAAATGACTGATTTTGCGAAATGTAACTGAGTAAAAAGTACGATATTTGACTTTGAAATGTAGTGAAGTTAAAGTGAAAGACTCAAACGGAAATACTTAAGTACTTGCACACGAAAAAAACTACTTAAGTACAGTAACAAATTACATTTATTCCGTTAATGCGTTAATGTCCACCACTGATTTTTGTCATTTGATAAGGTTAATATTGATGCTTCTACCTGACATGATGTATGTGGGTGATGCAGCTGTGGCTGCGTTTCCTGAGCCTTTAAATGGTGTCTCGGTCTGGTTCAGTCTACACAATCATGGGGGAAGACTGCTGACTTGACAGTTGTCTATAAGATGATCATTGAAACCCTGCACATGGAGGGTAAAACACAAAAGGTAATTGTGACAGAAGCTGCTGTTCACAGAGAGTTGAATGGAAGAAAAAATTGTGGTAGAAAAAGGTAAAACGAAGCCTATTCAAGAATTAGGGGGACTGCAATGGACTGCAGCTGGATTCAGTGCTTCAAGAGCCACCACACACCAGGACATGTTTTTTTTTTATTAGTTTTATGAAGTTTTTAATTTTTTTGAGATAGTGAGTTTTTGTTAAATGTGAGCCCAAATCATTTAAATTAAAAGAAATAAACACTTAAAATATAATTCTATTTTTAATGATATTCTAATTTATTGAGATGCACCTGCTCTCATTACTGACCAACCACTGTCTCTCCTTTCTGAGTGAATGAGTGAGGGGACTTCTCTGGGTGGTGGGTGCACACTCCGAGTCCCGACCAGGTTTATTCACCTTGATAATTGTAATTGTAAATAAAAAGGAAAAATGACTGATTTTGCGAAATGTAACTGAGTAAAAAGTACGATATTTGACTTTGAAATGTAGTGAAGTTAAAGTGAAAGACTCAAACGGAAATACTTAAGTACTTGCACACGAAAAAAACTACTTAAGTACAGTAACAAATTACATTTACTTTGTTAATGTCCACCACTGATTTTTGTCATTTGATAAGGTTAATATTGATGCTTCTACCTGACATGATGTATGTGGGTAATGCAGCTGTGGCTGCAGTGAAAGGAGACTTGTTGAATTGTGTTCATTGGGTTTCTAGTTCTCTCTATGATGCAGTGCTGCTATACTGCGTTTCTGTGTAAAATGTATGGTTTCTATACCCGTGGCTTTATAATGATGGTATTAAGAGATGGATTGGTTTAGCTAGGACACCACTGAAGGACTAGGTGTAAAATGCGTGATGTTTTGGTACTCACACATACAGTTTCTGCCTGTGTTTCTGCAGTACTGTCTACTGCCCCATAGATGGTGCAACTGCAATAAGTAATAAACAAATAAACAAAATAAAGAACATTTAACAACAACAAAAATAAAAACACGTATGCGGATATAGAATGTACGTTATTATATATTTATCAGAATTTTAACACTAATATATAGAGTTTAACTATAAGATACTTTTGTTTCCGCTCTTACGTTGGCAAGCTTGCACCGGAAGAGGAACTTAGAAGTTCAGTGTGACAACGGATGTAGTTGCACGACTCTCAAAAACAAGTCAAAGCTACACCAAGCAGATTACTACACCCTAAAATATTGTTAGTCGCGTGTGTTTGAGGAGGTAACGACCATTTGTAGTTCTTCTAGAGATTTCCAAGAAACCGAAGGTAAGTTCTCGTGCTCGGTTATTAGTATTTATTAATTGTTTTGTGACTAATCGCACGGTTAGCTCTGAGCTGGAGTTACATGTGTGTTCTGTAGCTGTCTAGTTTTGCTTTCTGTCTCATAAATGTCATTCATAAGGTTTGCTGATGAACAATGGCACGAGTATTGTATGCTGTGAAATATATATAAAAAGTGTGTGACTGTGGTGAAGAAAGTAAATTGTGTGTGTGTGTGTGTGTGTGTGTGTGTTTGGTGTTTAGCTGGCCCCTCCGCTCCCCATCACCATGCCTGCTCTGTTGGAGAGACCGAAACTGTCCAACGCCATGGCCAGAGCCTTACACAAACACATCATGAGGGAGAGAGAGCGCAAGAGACAAGGTACAGCATGCAGGATCAGCTGATTGCTTTCTCCTCCTACACGCCTACAGTGTTCAATAACAAACAAAACCTTCACATGGATCTGCGTTGGTCCAGCATACAATATTGCCTAATCATACGAGGTGGTATCAAAAATTTTCCAAATATTATTTAAATTCTTTAACACACGATCACCTTCAAAATAGTCCTCTTGCACAGCGATACATCGCTTTCAGCACTTCTAGATGTGTCCTGGAAGTCTTTTTCCAAATCTGTCAAGCACCTTCTGCTATTCGCGATGGATCTCTGCTATGGTGTCAAAACATTGACCTTCGAGCCAGATATTTACCTTCAGGAAGGGGGTCAAATCTGCAGGAGCCTAGGGTGGGTGTGTAAGTGAGATCATTTCATTTCCAGCGAGAGACTAATGAGTGAGGAGAGCTCAGATTGCACACGTGGACAGAATAACACTAGATGCACAGCTCCAGATGTACACAGGACGATGTATTTTGCCACACTAACTAATGAAGGTCAGTGCTCCCTGTGAATGTGCATGCAGCCTTGTACTGCCATCTGCCAAAACCAGTTTTGAAACTTTTTAATACTACCTTGTACTTTAAGGGTTATGCACAGAATCTCTCTGACCAGGGTTGTCTGGTCTCAGCCAAAACGTCCAACGCAACTTCATCTCCAAAGCCATGCCCCATGCATGGGAGATACTCTGTTATATGACCGAATAGTGACTATATTTATATTTATGAAATAGACAAAAATGCATAAGCATTTCTTTTTAATTGGGTCACTCCATGCCCCATTACTTAATATAACGAAGCACTGATTTCTCTTAAACCTGTGCGAAACATTGACCAAAAGATCTGTACTATCTGTATAGCTTCCACTACAAGATTATAACACATCATAGACATGCTGTGTGTCAGGATTTAGACGTTACCTTTGTTTCACTACATTGTTTGCTGTAAAATATGAACACACATTAGTCAGAAAACCCAATCCACAAACTTACTTTTCCACCTGCATCCTTATCTAAACCTAAAAACTAGTCCAATCTGGTCTTATCCCATTTCACTTGCAACCCTGCTTTGAAAATATCCTGAGGTATGAACTCGCAACTGCCACCGGTTGGATCTTGAATTTAGAGAGGTAAATGTACGATCGATCTTTATTTACAGAGGAAGAAGAAGTGGACAAAATGATGGAGCAGAAGATGAAAGAGGAAGAAGAGCGGAAAAGGACAAAAGAGATGGAGGAAAGAATGTCACTGGAGGAAACAAAAGAGCAGGTGAGGGAGTCCAAAGTGGAAATTGTTACTCCCTTGGTTGTGTGTTTTGTGTGACGCTTTCAGGTTCCAGAGGTTTATCTTTTCAGTGTATATAGAAGGGAAAGTGCATGTGATACTGACCAAGACTGGATTTGAAATCTTGTTATTAAAATTATTTACTGTTTGCTAGAATCTATTGTTTTTATCTTGAAATAACTGAGCTGTTGGCAAATCAATCAAATATTTTGTCTTACTGTATAAATCAATGCTACAGTGCATAGGCTTTTTTCGTAAAGTGAATAAACATAATTATTGAGTCAGTGGACAATGAATTGGGGTTTAATATGAGGTACCTGGGCTGCTGTGAGTCTCTGTGTTGATTATGTAATAGTTAGAATTAATACATGAAATAAGACTGATTACAAAGTAAAAGGCAGGAGTTAAAGACAGCGAGACAACTGAAGATTCTGATAATAAGTGCGATAAGTGTTTTTTTCCTGTCCGAGGATTTAAGGCATTTGTTTTCTGATTTTACCGGGTGATTTTTTGATTAAGTGGTGGCGATCTGATTCAAGCTCATTATGGACTTTGTGTTCTTACTCAGTTGTTCAGTTTTTGACCTCGAGAACACGATAGCTAGCCAGTTCAATAGACAGGGGGTGTTGGAGAATTTCTTCCTATCATTTGTATTCCAGTCTGAGTTATATTAGGTGAGGGTGCTCAATCCTCTAGTGTAGGATTTTTACTGCATTTTAGCTGTAGAGCTAAGGCACAATTACACAATTGTCTGAAAGTAACACAAAGACCTAACAGTTATATAGCTTTAAGATGAGCACCTCTCAGTGTTCGATAGTGTCATTATTTAGGCTTTATACTCTTTAGGTATATTATTTAGTGTGACTTGTGTGGTTTGAGATTTTAAATTCTCCCTGAATGTTTTTTTTGGCACTCCTTGCACACTTTCAACTCACTGAGGAAGAATACAACACTACCCGTTACACAATGTTCCCCCACAAATAGATTCACAAGCAATTTTTTAAATTTTTTTTTTCCAGAAACGAGTTCCGTAATCTGTAGCAGCTTTAAGTCATTATTTTCATAGACTAAAAAGAATTCTCATAAAGCGCCAATAAAAACGCAGCTGCTCTATGAGTATACTCGCTGAGCACATTTCCAGAGAATATTTTGTTTGTTGCAATTGAGAAAAGTCTTTTGTTGTACGTTCAGAAGATGATGGCTGTTGCCAAAAGCATTGCTCAAGCATAGGACACGTGTTTAAAGACCGAAAAGTTGCTTGTATAGCAAAGTGTGTGTTTCCTTTCAGGTTCAGAAGATGGGGGAGAAACTGCAGGGTTTGCAGGAGGAGAAACATCAACTGTTCCTGCAACTTAAAAAAGTTCTTCACGAGGAGGAGAAGCGTCGAAGGAAGGAGCAAAGGTGTGTGAGAAATTGTGTGTAGTTTGATTTGACAGGCGAGATTTAACAGTGTCATTCTTTTGTGCTGCATGTTTACTGTTTAGAGGATACTTTATATTTAAATACTTGGGTTCCTAATGCGCACTTTCTCTCTTTGGCAGTGATATTACAACACTGACTTCAGCCAGTTACCAATCCAGTTTACCTCTGCATTCAGGACAGCACCTTCTCAGCTTGCAAGGTGAGGTTTAGTGATTCTTTGGTGCTTCTTCTGCCTGTAAAAGAGTCATTGGTGTCGGTCACACTCTTAGACTCTTCACTACGGATGATGGTGTATAGTTTTATTCTTTGAATGTTGTATATGTATCTGTCTTTCAGGCAGTCCTGTGAGTCACAGCAGGCCTGGAAGTCTGTTGGCAGAACGTGGTAAACAGTTGTTTCAGACACCTGGTATCCCAGTGAGTACGATTTGTGTAGCCTTTTCCCAAAACACAGCACGGTTATACTGCTGGTTTCAGACTGTAAGCGATCGTTGTTCGTGTTCATTAGGGCCGTCACTTTCCCGGACAACCTGCTTTCACTTCAGGCTCTACTGAGCATGCTCAGTTTGCAGCCAACCCTGCGGTTCATGAGGCATATGCAGTCACGCAGACTCAGCATCCTTCCTCCTATGGCCCAGCCGCATCAGTCCCCATCAGCTTTTCGGGAACGCAGCTCAGAGCTGGTATGTATAAAAAAATAAATAAATAAAAAATAAAAATAAAAACCCTTTCACAAAAATCTGAGTTTTTAAGTGGTAAAAATAAAAAAAATTGGGCATTATTCTCCCTCACACTTAGACCTAAGAGGTAATAAGATGAAGCAACACAAATCCCTAGAACTACTGTTAGTTAAGTAGCCAAGTATATGTAATTGTTTCCAAATGCTGGCAGTGGTAAAAGAAAAATGTGTGTGTGTGTACATGTGTGCGTGTACATGTGTGTGTGTGTGTATGTATGTATGTATGTATGTATGTATATGTATGCATGTGTGTGTATATATATATATATATATATATATATATATATATATGTGTGTGTGTATATGTATATATATGTGTGTGTGTGTGTGTGTGTGTGTGTGTGTGTGTGTGTGTGTGTGTGTGTATATACCCACACACATTTACATCCATATTAATGTCTGAGCTTGCAAAGATTTAAGCCTACTAAAAATAAGCGACAATGCAGAACTCAATTTGATGAAGGGATATTTGTCTGTAAATACAGTATCTCCAGCAACACTAATAAGAAGTAATTAAATGGCATTGACTTACCAGCCATGTCACATGATCTGGCTTCTCTGTTTGTTTACTTTCTAATGCAAACACCTTAAATACATATTTCAGTTAATGAGTTGCTGCTATTCTTAGCCAGTAGCTAGCACATTGGCATATAATGCGAATAAGCAGACGCACATGCACCATTTTCTTACACTGTACTGTTGTGTGCATAATGAGACTCCTAGCAAATGAAGTATTTTATCCCTTGTTTCAGCTATACTTCAGCTTTAGGGTTTGCATAAGCGTTTGTATGCACTACAGACACATACGGGGGATCAGAATCAGATCTGGCGAATGAAGAGACGTGCTTTGTTTTATAGAGCGTTATCACATTTAAAGTAACAATTACAAGATGGAATTGTGGCCATAAATGGATATTTACTTTTAGCAACCATACTCTGATAGGTTGTCACATTCGAACCATCCTGGATCGGTTTTAAAGGGCCAAAAAAAAACATTTCCCACACTATTATACCAGACAGAACTTTAAACACAAGACTGGCTAGGTTCATGGATTTAGGATGTGGATGCCAGATTCTGACCCTAAGATTTGTGTAGAGTGGAGAAGACTGCATTTTATTAATCCACAAGAGGAACATTGGAACAGAAATCACAAGTCTTGACCAGGTGATTGTCCAGTCATGGTTTACTTGAGCCCACTGTAGCTCGGCAGACAGGAGTGATACCTGGTGTGATCTTTTGCTGTTGTAGTTTATCTGCCTCAAGGTTGGATGTGTTGCACATTCTGATATGCTTATTAAAAAAAAAAGTTATTTCCGTCACCATAGACTTTCTGTCAGCCTGAAACTATGTGGTCATTCTCCTACGATCTCTTGTCAACTTCATCAACTGTTTTCTCCAAAGAATTGCTGCTCACTGGGTGTATTTTTACCTTGTTCCTAAAGGTGCTTCACCATACCAGACCATGCCGTATCTGTCCCATCAGCCACAGGGTTACGCTGTCCACAGCCACTTTGCTTCCCAGCCAGGTAAAGACTTATTTTCTCATATCATATTTTTTGGTGAATGTGTATTGCTAGGTGTTAAAAATCTCCTGTTTTTCTGCTCATCACTAAGTAATGAATGATCCTACATGCTTTATTCACTGTTTACTCACTTATTTTTGACTATGGCAGGATTTCTCCCCAGTGCCAGTATACCCCTTCAGAAGCAGCTGGAACATGCCAATCAGCAGTCTGGTTTCACTGACTCGGTAAAAAAAAAAAATAAATAATAACTTTTTATTTCAGGTTGCAGTTTCTTCTTATAAACCTACTTGCACTAAGGAATGAAATGGTGGTGGAACCTTTGCATACGCTTGTGGTGCCTGTATAAATGACTGACACAGTGTGAGTTTTGTTCAAACCCAACCTACGCACACACTCACAAGGCAAGCCGACGCTTGTCATTAACTATCCTTATAGATTTTTTTCTAGAGCCATTTCATACAGTCCTGGTTGTGAACTGCTCGACACTGACCTAAATAGTTTGAATAGTTTTGACGCATTAGCATGTACCATACATTCGAGCAGTGAGGAGCTTTTCTGTTAGAAAGCAAAAAGTCCTAATCAACTTAAATGCCTAAAATCTTGACAAACTTAAAGCCAGTGTAACAGAGTGCAATAGGTGCTACATCTACATCTGAAATTTGCATACACTGCTTGACAAGCGGCGAGGTATGTCTACATATTTAGGTGTGTGTGTATATTACAGGGTGCCCTGAGGCCTATACATGCACAGGCTCTACATGTAAGTGCTGCAGGTCTGCTGCCTACACCTTCACTGGCTGTTCAGATTCCTAATGCAAAGGTGAGCTCACTGAGCAATATGTTTTATCTCAGTGAACTCGTTAGGTAATGTTCTATCTCTAGTTACTATTTAATTCACTTTTAAGATAATTTGTGTAACACACTAAAATTGCATTAAAGTTCTCTCAACTCGCAACCGGATTACCTCGTGCATACTGTGGTCTTTTGCCAGCACTGAAAAGTCAGAGGTCATTTTATTTTGGTTAGTGATTTTTATATATATATATTATAAATACATACACATTTAGAATTCTGTATGTGTAATTCACATATAGATGAAGTAATTGAGATAAGATTACATTTATTTGAATTAGTTTTACTAAATATATATATTTTTTTCTACACAAAATAGTTTTTCAATGAATTCCTCTTGTGCCTCGACCCATTCATCAGAATAACCATGTTCATTGTACGGTATATTTTAATTGACACTCAAAAATCATTCCTTTAGCTCAGTAAGGTGATAAGACAATGGTTATTTATAGCTGTCTCACTCTGACTGACTGTATGTTACCTTGGTTTTATTTCTATATATAAATCATTTGGATACATTTTACTTGCTAAACACTAATGTTTCTGTGTGCATTTGTCAGGCTCTGAGCTCTCCTCAGCCAGCTCCCCGTCACGCTTTCCTCTCCCACCCACAAGCTGGACAGAGATTCTATCACCATAGCAAGTAACCAAAAGCAGACCACATAAACAAAATGTTTAAATTTTTTTTCCCCCTGTGGACCTGTAAACCAAAATGCCCATCACAGAGAGGGGGAAATAATGTTTATAACTGTACAGGTCTGATTTTTGTGTCTCTAAAATGTAAATACACTTTTCATATAGATATTTTGTGGCTTCTCTTAAAAACATTAAGTGCAAGAACTTGCTCACTAGTTTTTTCTTTTGTATAATGGATACATTTTCTTGTCAAAAGTGATTACACATGGATTAAAGACATCTGCTCAAGTGTGATAGAATTGTCCGGTTTTGTTCAGACAAAATAAATGCATTAAAGCATGAACTGTGTGTTTTTTACATTTCCTGTATATATTTTCATACCGACATGACTTGTAAAAATAGATGCCAATTGGAAAGATTTACCTAAACAGATGTTTATTAGCACTGTAGAAGTTCCAGTTGTTTTTACACCATCATTATATTTGATAAACATGCCTAGTAATTCTTAGTTTTAGAATTTTTTTTTTACATTTCTTTCCCTTGTTCTTTGCTGTCACTTTTCCACACAAAAAAAACAAAAAGAAAGCTTCATGTATGATCAGGCCAAGATCATTGACAACCTAAAGAAAAATTTGAAAAAGAAGGCTTCTCCCACAGTAAAACATCTTGTAGTAAAAAAAATATTAAGATTTAATAGGAGGCTGCTCTGAGTATTAAAAACAAGGTTTTAAAACGAATGCCCACAAAGATTCTTAAAGCAATTTGCAATTGTAAAAAGTTTGAGGAAAGCAAAAAACACCTGAGACCTTGCAATCTAGCCTAGCCTGTTCATCATGAGAAAGATAAATGTACTAAACCGCGCCTTGGCCTTTAGCACGGCAAATGAAGAGCCCCAAATCATCAATGAATATTCTATAAACAGTAAACATTCAGTATTTAATGTTAGATGTTGTTTGTATTTGCACATTTATGTAAATGTTTATAATTTATGTGCTCACCTGCAACACTAACATGATTATAGTGACTTAATAATCCCTACATAATATTACACTACCAATCTTTGGGGGTTTTCTGTAGCAGCTCCTCAATTTAAATAGTGTGTGAGCTAAAAGAACCTAATCCCCCCCCCAAGAAAAATGGCACATGACCCAACTAACATGTAAACCTAAATTGGCTTGAGCAGTTTTTTTTTAACCCCTTTCAGATATTAACCACCTCTGCCTGAACGCCTCACCCACCCTCCCCCTATCTCACATGTTCTTACAATTTTTTCTTTTCCGAATAACTCGCTTTAATGTTCTTCACTTCCAATATGTCTACAATTCTATTTGATAGAAAGCCACAGTACATTTCCTTCAAACTAGGATTATTCTTTGTCTATTTATTTGAATGCGGTTTGAATATATATTTTTTCTATTAACGCAAATATTTTGCTTGTTATTAAGAGTTTCAGTAATCCTGCACAACGCCAGCATAAACTGTGTTGCAATAACGAATGCCCAGCAGACACAAACAGAAAAAGGCAACATGTAGGTGCTCATTTTAATATTAGGGTATGAGAATCTCTTGGTTTAATACAGCTGTTTATCACAGTCAGGGTACAAACAAAAGTTTTGCTTAGGTAATATGAAAGTAAAAAGAAATTATTTCAACACCAAGTTCAGATACGAGTCAGCGTAAAAAGCTGAACCCACAGGGATAGGGGGATTTACCAAATTAAAATCATCACTGGAGAATAGCCTCTTTTATAAGGTGGTAAGAGAATGACAATTGTACATCGTGGTTCTCTCCAAGCCAGAGAATGTACAGAGACAGAAATCATTGCCTGCTACTACACTCCCCCAGTGTTCCATTTCTTCTTTGCTTGGGAACAGAATGAGTCCCTTACCAATGATCTTACACAGACAATTCATTTTAAGACTACAGTTTCCAACATTTGATGAAACCATTACTCTAATCTGATTCCTTTATGTGCCTAATGCTTAAAAAAAAAGTGTAAACAGGAAAATCTTTTAACTAAATACACCCGTTTAACTCAGTATCAGGATGGCTGCCCCATCTTCAATATTTTGTCTACCAGAAGATAAAGGAATAGGTGAAGAGAGAAGAGACCACACAATGTCTATTGCATGCAGTCTCATCTTTCACCACAGTGCCCATATTAGTACTGGCTTCTGCACACCACTTGAAAATGGGGAAAAATGGTGGTAAATGGAACANNNNATATATATATATATATATATATACATAAGGAAATCAAAGAACAAGTCAAAGACAAAATGAGAACAGACACTGATTTTAGTATAATACATATGATGTGCCTTTAACAGTTCCCAAAGCTAAAGAGCTCATGTGTCATTCTGCCTTTTTTTCCTCTAATATATACATTCAAAATATTGTTGATTAATGTATATTCAGTGTATTTACAGAGATATTTCATTTGCCATGATTTCCAATTATTTATTTTTTCCTTCAATTTTTTTCAACCCAAAGACAAGTACATAAAGGGGAAAAGAACAAAGAATTAAAAAATAAAAATAAAAAGAGGGAAAAAAAAAAAAAACAACAACAAAAAACAAGGGGGAGGGAATAGCATTGCTGAGGCATAATTCTCTCCTTCTGTCCAGGTCCAGTGCATCTTGCCAATACCTGAGAGAAAGTGAGAAAGGGAAGGGACAGGAAGAACAGGCAGGAGTAAGGAAGCAAGTCAGAATGGGGGAAGAAATAAAAAAAACTAAACTAAACAAAAGGGGTTGAATACAACTAAGGGAGGTGGGGGGATGAAAAGATAGAAATGTATATAAAAGAGGGAAATGTATAATTAAGAGATCAGAGGGAAAGGAAAATGGATAGCATGAGTAACTAGAATGATCAAAAATAGTTTTAACTCTGCAATATAAATCCAGAATGACTTTTTGACAGGATTTTTGTCTACGTTTTGGATTTCTGATTAATTTTTTTATTCGGGGGAAAGGTTTTTAGAAATAGACGCATATGCGAGCGTCAATCAGATGTTTAAACAAATGGTTTATAACTCTGTGCACACACTTCCTGTGGCTACAGAGATCATTCTAATATTCATGCCTAATATACCAGAGATTAAGGGTTATTCGGTTCTATATAGCAGCAGCCAAGATGCTTTTTTTTTTGTTTTTTTTTTTAAACAATTAACCCCAAGATAGAACAAAATGTAATACAGGCAGTACAAAATACAGAACATACATAACATCCTATGTACAATTTGTTCATCCATCATAAGTGTTATGGTGTACAGAACAATGTAAATACATAGAATGTATCTTTTACCATCTTTGTTACTAGGGTGGTCATGCAAGCACCAGTGTGCAAAGAGCAAACCATTTTCCTGTTTTGTTTTAATAGTGAGGTTTGTACATTGTGTTGTATAGTTGTAGATCCCCAGAATACGAATATGTTGAGTGAACACACTGAAAGGTTTTTGAACTAAATAGTATATTTTATTGATTTCACCACATGGATAATTATTTGCGTGGAAAAAAAAATTAACTGCTGGAATAGAACGTAAACACTTGGATTAGTGCTTTGCTGTTGGCACACTAGCGTAGCACAGTTACTCTCTAGCAGGTGAGCATGCATACACACACAGACACGAGAGCCCCGTGTACCTGCTGCGTTTTATTTAGTCATGGCTTTAATGGCCACTGCAGCCTCCTCATTCATTGCAGACAGGACACTGATCTGAAAAACAAGAGGCAAAGGGAACAATCAGTCCATCAGAGTTACATAAATGCACTCGTAAAAGACGTGTGGCTAAAAGTAGAGCAGAGTCAAAAAGTATTTACCAGGATCTCCTCTCCAGCATCATACTTGCTCTCAATCTCTTTACCCAGGTCTCCCTCAGGCATTTTCAGGTCTTCTCTGACCTCACCACTGTCCTGGAGCAGGGACAGGTAGCCATCTGTGATGCCAATCAACTGTGGATAGGATTCGAAAAGAGTGCAAGACATTTTTAAAACATTGCAAATGGCAATATGGCAAAAAAACCCAACATGTTCAATTGTCTCTGGGCATTGATCAGATGTCCACTACCTGATAGTCCATTCTCTTGATGTTGGGGACATCCATATTGTGAGTTGAGGGACAGATATCTTCATATTTTTTGCCAGTGAAAATGTCGATGCCAATCATGTGGACCTTTAAACAAAAACACAAGAGTTAATAAACTTCATTTCGATCTAAAATCCTTTTGTATCTTTTGACGAGCTGCATGGCGTCAACACATTAACTATTCAGTAACAGTGCACACAATAAGATGCATTTCATTAATTACATTCTAAAAGCAGAGGCACCTAGAATCTAAAAGCTATTAGTTTTATCTATTCACTACGAGCAGTCACCTTTGCATGTCCATGTTTGCCAGTTTTGGAAGTTGACATCTCCACAATCTTGCATGGTCGACCCTTCAGCACCACAAAGCCGTTCTTGCGCAGGGCAGAACACTGCATGGGGTAAGTGGTGGAAGCCCCAGCATCACCTGTCGTGAAGTCCAAATCTGCATCTGCCATTTTGAATCCTGAGGGCAGACAAGACAAGACATTCAGTTCCTAGGTTAGAGTTGATGCTCATCCTGCTGGTAGAAGAACGTTCCAAGAAAGTGGGAACTTCGCCAAACTGCATATAATAACGCTGTTTTTGAAGATGCGTCATTGTAACTTTTTTGGGAGTCTCGTTTTTATTTTTTATTTGTTTCGGTTAATTGAATGAAAAGATATACAATTGAATATTCATGTGTGTATATAGTATTCCATCTGGCATGCTCACACACCAGTGCTAAATTAGGTAACAGCCCTGGCACCTGTTAGCCATGCTGCTGCAGGGATCCTTAAAACTACTCCTTTTCTCAAATCCAATGTAAATAAACGATTGTTTAGAGAAATCTGTGTGGTTTTGGTTGCTAGCAGGCAGTGCTGAGAGTGAATAATGCCTGCAGTGGCGGTGCATGTCGGGCGCGCACGCGCTCACGTGGAAGGGCCCAAACGTCAAGTCATGCTTGTCTCGCACGCGCTCGGCGTGTAAACAGCGTGTTCGCGGGTGTGCGCGGAGCGGCGGTGGTTTTAATTTTTCATAACGATAAATATGATCGTTTGACATTTCGGCCGGTGACGATTTTCCATTTCTTTAGCGGTGGCGGTAATCCGCCGGCGCCAGCATGCTAGCATGCTAGTCAGCAGGACTGAAGCGAAGGCCCGCTCGGGCGAGTCACACACACACACACACTATTGAACAAAGCGGGCTGAACTGAGCCTGGCTTTCATTCACTGCGGCCTACTGCACCTCGCTCGAGTCCCGCACAGCGACCAGGCTCGCTGCAGCCTTTGGACGTGCCGAGGAGCTATAAGCGAGCGCACAACTCCATCCAGTTAACGCCTATAACGGCTAACACGAGGCGAGCTGTAACGGCGCTAATCCGGGACGCTGCGTGGCCGACCATGGGCTCATGAGCCCAGTCATTTGAGCTCTCGCCAGATCTCACGCCTAAAATCTTTCTACATGTAATTTTTTTTTACTCCCGCACGTTTTGCAAATTAGCAAAAAGTTAAAAAGTGAGGCCTAAAGAAATTTTGTTGTCATACACATCCCTAAAAAACACACACAAGCCTAACCGGAGGGCCTCAGAAAAACCGCTAAAGTAAATCTAGAGTAACAGATCAAGTCTGCGTACAAGACGGGGGGAAAAAAGCACGAAAAAGATGCTGTAAATAACCGTGTATTTTAGAGCAGGATGTTAGTGCTAGGGGAAAAAAAAGCGAGCTCGCACTATGTTCGCAGGTTATTTCAGTCATTGGACTAGTTTACTTACCTAGCGTGTGATCTTCTCCACCCTACACGTTACGGGGCAAGCCACCAACTGAGTTAGGTCTTGCTGGATGTCTCACTTTTTTTCACTACTCGCTTATCTCGGCTGCTCGTGGCTGCGCACTGCCCCTATTTCTGCCTTAAATCAACTCTCTGGACGTTACCGTCATTACAGGCGGTTCTTTTTTTTTCTCTCCTCTTGTTTTCTCGTTGCCGACAGCAGCCTTCCGAGCCTTTGACGAGGCAGCACACGCACACAGGTCAGCAGCCGACAAAAGTGTGAGCCCCAAACTCTCGCTAGCTTTTCTCGTTCACTCTCTTTGACTCAGCCACACATAGCCATGAAACGAACCTCGGCAGTTTCCTCCTCACCGCGCATGCGCGCTCGCCCTTCGCTCTTTAAATTCTAAGGGCCGGGCGGGGCTCGCGCGCGGGGGCCCGTGCACACGCGGGTCGCGCGCCTTTTTTCGCGCCCCTTTTTTTTTTTTTTTTTTTTTTTTTTTTTCTGCCTCGTGGCTGGTTGATCCATTCAGCGGTAAAAAGAGAAAAAAACAACAACACGTATATATTTGTGTATATATTATAGATATCGCTCACTACTCAGGTCATAATGTGATTCATAGTGGTTTGTATTAACTTTATCCGATTTGAATAATCTCAGCCGAGAAGTTTTTGTTTGTCCCCCATTTTATTCTTCGACATGGGTTCCGCTGGATCTCCGGGGCGGAGAGATTACGGCAACGTCGTATTCCCCAAAAACTTTACGGAGCCTGAGATACGCACGCCACGATTCCTCATTTTCGGACATGCGCACTACTGCGGCCATACGCCGAGCACTGTTTTAGCATAGGTGCATATTCAAAGTAGTTAATTAGGATGAGATCAAAGGGGAAATTGTCTAAATTAGACACACTTGTACATCATTTTAAAGACACACACACACACATATTACCCGATGATTTTTGTATATGAAATAATGTAAAAAAAATAATAATACTTGTCCTTGACTTGCTTTTACAAACACAAGGAAATAATCAGCTATTAAATAATAGCCTAAATGTAGGTCATAAGCCATGGTCATGATCAGCCCAGTGTTGCCGGTCTGTGGTTGTTTGGTTAAATATAGCTGTGTGAAACTTGAGTCTAGCGTACTTTTACTGGTGGAAGGGGGTAGGAGTGAGGGAGGCTAATTTCTCCCTCATGGCTCTGAGTGGATACCAGTTTAACAGATGGCTGTACTGGGCAGTGTAGAGCTAATATCATGTCTTTATTTCTTTAATAACACTATCATATCATCAGTGACATTTTATCATGAATATATAATATATAAATATATATAACCTGAAAACATACCAGTAATGTACTGATATTGATAAATTTTAACATGATGTATACAATGTGTAAAAAATAATATTAATACACATGAATCTTCTTCTTCTTCTTCCAGCTTCTCCTCCCATCAGTAGTCTCCACAGCGGATCATCAGTCTCCATACCCCCCCTGTCCTCTACATCTTCCTCTTTCACCCCAACCACCTGCATGTCTTCTCTCACCACATCCATAAACCTTCTCCTTGGTCTTCCTCTTTTCCTCCTTCCTGGTGGCTTATTCCATTATTAAAAACAGTGTTTTGCATAAAGGTATGCTAATTATTTTGTCCCAGCAAGCTTAAAAAAACCTTCTACTTTGACACCAATAGTGATGATGATAATAATAATAATAATTATTATTATTAATATTATTATTATTAATATACTGTAGAATAAATACTACATATACAGAGGTTTTCTGTTTGTAAGTGTTGTTTTGATGCACAATTCCGAATATAGTCTCGTCCAATAATCTATAATAATTATAATCATCTACCCCGAATAACTTCTAGAAGACAAAATCTAAGTTGTTATGAATGCATGTATTTATATAATATATTAATAAATTCCTGGTACTGGTTTTTGAATACGGCAGAGTGAAGCCTACTTTATATTCAGTACTCAATTAAATAAAAATTAGACACAATAAACTAAGTTTGCTGAAGAGTTAATAAATGCTGAACCGGTAATGGGCTTTGATCAGCTCCAAATTGATGAGGTAAAGGCGTCGCTGCTGCGCCCGGATTGGTCGGCGGCGGACCAATAGGGACGCGGCTCGCGCGCTCAATCCCGTCGTGGACTCGGGATAAAGCGATTGAGGTGGCGGCTGTGGGGAAGTTATTTGGCGTGTAGGAGGGAGGGGGACAAATGAGCCAAAATGACCGACACAGAAGTGCAAGGCGCTCCTCTGTCAGCCCCGGAGACCGAACCAACTCAGCCCGAGCGGAAAGTGATTGGTAGGAACTTCTCAAACAATTCAGACTCTACGTCCTGCTAAATTTAAAGTAAAGTAAATAAATAAATCAATGCAACGCCACCCAGGTTAAGACTCGTCTCCGTGTTTACTGGACTGGTAAACGTTTGTGTGTTTGTGTGTGTGTGTGTGTGTGTGTGTGTGAGACACAAACTAATGCATTGAGCAAAGGGTTTAAAAGTAGTGTGTAAGTATGTGTAAGAGTTGGACGCCTTCGTTGTGGTGAGCCACACTTCAGAACACGCAGCCTACTTCCACGTGTTGCACGTTTTTGGGTTTTTTTTTTTTTTTTTAATTTTATTTTATTGTTTTTACACGCCACTGACTCTAAGTGCGTGCGTGCGCGCGCGCGTGTGTGTCCAGTGCGCTACTTTTTAATGTCTTAATGCAATCTGTTGCATTTGATTTTCTGTTCTTAAAAAAAAAAAAGTTGACTCAGCTTTATTTGCTTTCCGTAGCTCAAAGGTGAAACAGGCTCTTATTTATGACAAAATCCCTAAATTGTCCCTATGACACTCTCTATAGCAAGCTTTCAGAAATGCAATGCAACAGCAAATGCACTTTGTTGAAGTACCATAATGGCGTCTATTGCAGATAACGTTTAAGGTGCAATTTTTTTTTTTTTTAATTCCTGAGCAGCTTGTTGCTTATCTACGTGACCTGAATGTTCTTCAGGCTTCAGTCCGACGCCTGCAGACTTCTTACTGCGCAGGTGTTGAGACACGAGTTAGTGAGCGTATAGTATTTTATAGGAAGTAACACATTTGGTTTTAGCAGTTTCTCCTGCTAAACAGATCACGTTTGAATGCTTGGTGGTGTTTGTGGGGACCTGGAATAGGCCACTTCAGATGAACGCTGTAGTGCTTCAACAACAAAACATTTACGACACACTCACACATTATAGTTAATTATTTACACACAGGACCTCAGTCCTCCGTTTGGTACACCATGCCAGATGATTTGAGCGTGTCTGGATGTGTTTCATGAGGCAAAAGTGTCCAACATTTATTCCAGCCTTTTTTTTTATTTATGCTTTTGCAGCTACTTTAGTGCAAGGAACTGTGAAATGGTTTAATGTACGCAATGGCTATGGCTTCATCAACAGGTAAGTGTGGGAGGAACATTTTTTTTTTGTCACTTAATCAAAACTATATTTATCTTTTGGATGCTGAATTTGGTTATTTAACAATGTAAAAATCTGTTTTAATTCTATTGTAGAAATGACACAAAAGAGGATGTATTTGTCCATCAGGTAAGGTGTGTGTGTGTGTGTGTGTGTGGGCATGTTAGGTTCACAATATCAAATACAGCATGGTGTCAAAGTACTCTAGGTTCTATTGTAAATAACTAGTGATCAGTCCTGGGATCTGTCTGACTGCCACATTGAGGCACATGATTGAGTCTAGCAGCATTAACTAAAAATTGCTTTTTTTTTAAACAAAAAATTATTTTATATTATTAGCTTATAGCCAAAATAAGCTTCCTGACTACATGCTTATGATTGTCCAATAGGTAAGAATTAATTTGGTGACATCTATGTGGTTGGTATGTAACGGTCACAATATCAAACCTTTTTTTTGTGTGTAGACAGTGAGCTGAATTTTTGCATGTGCTATGAGAATCTAATCGTTTTGATAGTCATAGAAGCACTTTGACTATAGAAGCCTTTAATGTTGTCTTAATGTGACTGTGTCTGAGTACCAGGTGAAGGAGCAAATCCTTGTGTTTTGTGCTGCTACAGTTAAAGCTAGGTGATCGCGCTGAACATCATAGTGAGGGCTCGAATGATGGCCTTCTACAATCGAGTCTGAAGTGTTGGAGTCATTTATTTTGCACTGTTTTTGACCCACAGCCCTGAACCATGCAGTATCATTTAAGTTTATACCATAGCAACCTATGTATTTAGTGCTTTCAGAGTGGGCTTATTAGAAATCTTTAAAGTTAGTTTAGACGCTAATGCACCAGGCTTAGGTTAAATCATTCATTTTAATGTAATTTCATTGCCTGTACTAAAATTCTAATGAAGTGGTTGGAATTATAATGTACATTTTTAATTATTGATGCAGTTAAGCTCTCTGAATGGAGACATTTCATATTTATAGATGTTTCCAGTTTTTTTTATACTTTTAATCAAACTTTAATTTATTTGGTAATATTTCAGTTCAGGGTTTCTTATAAGTGAATGGCATATTCTTAAGGACAGGGTATTTTGATTTTTTTAATATTGTTTTGTACCAGAAGCTATAGAAATCCATTCAATAGATGTTTTTTTTTTTTTGTTTTTTTTTAAATAACATTACTGTACTAATCTGTGCTATTGAAGAAACAAAAATCTCCTTTAAGGTAACTGCTTGTCGGGTATTACGGAATTGTCTATATACACTGTGTACACAATTATTAGGCAAGTAATTATTTTGACTATCAGTTTTATCCATAATTTCCAAATCCAAGCTGTATAAACTTGAATGCTTATTGGATTTAATGCATATCAGGTGATGTGTATTTGTGTAAAGAGGGAGGGTGTGGCCTAAGTAGATCAACACCCAATATCAAGGTGTGCATAATTATTAGGCAGATTCTTCTCTTTAGGAAAAATGGGCCAAAAAAGAGATTCAACTGACTCTGAAAAGTCAAATTGTAAAGTCTTTCACAGGGATGCAGCACTCTTGAAATATCTAGGATATTGGGGTGTGATCACAGAACCATCAAAGGTTTGTCGCCAATAGTCAACAGGGTCGCAAGAAACGTGTTGAGAATAAAAGACGCGAATTACCCGCCAAAGACTTGAGAAGAATCAAACATGAAGCTACCGGGAACCCATTATCCGCCAGTGCTGCCATATTCCACAACTGCAACCTACCTGGAGTGTCAAGAAGTACACGATGTTTAGTTCTCAGAGACATAGCCAAGGTAAGAAAGGCTGAAACCCGACCACCTCTGAACAAGACACAAGTTGAAACGTCAAGAATGGGCAAAGAAATATCTGAAGACAGATTTTTCAAAGGTTTTGTGGACTGATAAGAGAGTGACTCTTGACGGAGCAGATGGATGGGCCCGTGGTTGGCGCAGTAACGGACAACGAGATCCACTTCGACTCAGACGCCAGCAAGGTGGAGGTGGGGTACTGGTATGGGCAACTATTATTAAAGTTGGACCTTTTTGGGTTGAAAATGAACTCAAAATCGACTCTCGGACCTACTGCCAGTTTTTAGAAGACCCTTTCTTCAAGCAGTGGTACAGGGAAAACGTCTGCATCTTTCAAGAAGACTTTGATTTTTATGCAAAACAACGCTCAATCACATGCATCAAAGTACTCCACTGTGTGGCTGGCCAGTAAAGGCCTTAAAGATGAAAAACTAATGACATGGCCCCCTTCTTCACCTGACTTCAACCCTATTGAGAACATTTGGGCCCTTCTTAAGCAGGAAATGTACAGTGAAGGTAAACAGTACACCTTTTTGAACAGTGTCTGGGAGGCCGTGGTTGCGGCGGCACAAAAAGTTGATTCTGACCAGATCAAGAAACTAACTGACTCCGTGAATGGAAGGCTTGTGACTGTCATCGAAAAGAAGGGTGGCTTTATTGGTCACTGAGGTTCTTTTTGAAATTTTAGAAATGTTTTTTTGTAAATGGAGTTTGTTTATTCTCATTTTAACAGGTGGAAAATAAACAAGTGAGATGAGAATCTTTGTTTTTCATTTAGTTGTGTAATAATTCTGCACACTAATAGTTGCCTAATAATGGTGTACATGTAGATATTCTCTTAAAGCCAAAACTTCACTTTTACTACTTAAATGTTCAGGTTTGAGGGTTTAACACTTTGAATTGACCAAGAGAACTGTAAATTGTCAATAACAAAATGAATCCCCAAAAATACAACTTAATTGTGCACTGTGTATGTATGTGTGTATATATATTATTGTACTTTTTATTTTTATATATATATATATATATATATAATTTTTGTGGAGGGTGTCAAGAACTGGACATCTTAACAACTCTGCTCACTTCTATCAAACTGGTGTGTGGGGTTTTTATTTATTTATTTTCTTATTATTGTAAGAAATATGCTTATGTCCTACTTTAACAGACGGCCATTAAGAAAAACAATCCCAGAAAGTTTCTCAGGAGTGTAGGGGATGGGGAGATTGTGGAGTTTGATGTAGTTGAAGCAGCTAAAGTAAGTGACCTATAACAATACCACAGATTGTCTACATTATGTATATTATTGATTTTGCATTATTATACAGCAGATTATTTTTCTTTGTTTTGTTTACAAAATAAAAAAATACGTAGGGCTCAGAGGCTGCTAATGTGACTGGTCCAGGAGGGGTTCCAGTTAAAGGCAGCCGCTACGCCCCAAACAAACGCAGATTTCGCAGGCGCTTCTTTCCCCGTCCTGCACGGTCTGCACAGGATGATGGTAAAGCTGGCGATTCCTCCGCTGGTCCCACTTCTGAGGGGGAGGGACAAAATGGAGCGCCCCAACCTGGGCCACGGCGCCGCCGTCAGCGCAGGAGACCAGATTCACAACCGCAAACTGAAGTGAGTGCATGAAAATAAAGCATCCTTTATGTATAATTTTCTAAAAGTCTGTCTTGGTATGATGGTTTGGTTTAATTGATTCATTCAGAAGCTGTTTTTTTTTTAAAGCATTTTTAAAGTGTAGGTTATTTAAAAAAAAAAAAAATCCAAATGTGTATAAAAGCTGAGATAAATTTTTATTTTTGAAGGGCGAATCAGCAGGTGAGCAGAAGGAGGTAGCAGATGGTAGCCAACAGAGACCGCCACCAAACAGGTTCAGACCTCGATACCGCAGGTGAGGCTTCATGCATTTTGAAATATTAATCCCTCTCTTCATGATCCAAGTCATTATCAGACTATGCCCCAGTGGGTGAACAAGCCTCCATTTCTATAATTCTTTTTTGCGGCAATGTTTTATTGAAATAAGATCTGTGGGTGATTCTCAGGCCTTTCCGTCCTCGTCCACCACCTGGAGAGATTCAGTCAGGCGCTCCTGCAGAGGGCCAGAAGGAAACCTCAAAAGAAGGTCAGAGCAATGGCGAGCAAACTGACGGGCAAGCTCAGAAATCACGTCGACAATTCAGCCGCCGTCGACAAAGAAATTCTGACTCAACAACTTCTAAAGTAAAGTATCACCATTGAGGAGAGGGTTAGAAAAGTCAACTTGGAAAGTCAGTGGGCTGTATAGAGAATATTTGTGTGCGTGTTTGAACACCCGATTTTTGCATGTGTCCAGTGTGCACTGTGGATATTGGGGAAATTCCACAATGTTTGTTTCTTGACAGGATGGTGCAGATAAATTGGACAAAGTGGAGCCTGCCTCACCTACTATGCAACCTAAGCCAGCTGATGACAAAACCTCACCGAAACAATCCCAGAAAGCAGATGAGGTAATAAATAGATTTTTATTGCAGGCATTCCTGTTCTTTCATTGTACTGCACTAGTTTCCACCATACATGGGCTTATTTATTTGTACTTTTTATTTTATTTTATTATTTTAATTCCTTCTGCACCAAAAGGCACATTGGGCAGCATGGGCCTGATTGCTTACTTGCCATTTCCATAGATTTTTACAGGGTGGGCTTTACAGCCAGGCTTGCTGTAATACCCGAGTGATGGTGTTATATTTAAATGTGCTATTCAAGCTTATCTATTTATTTTTGTGGTTAATAGACTTTTCAAACTCTGGAAAAATCTTCCCTACAGGCTTCTGATTCCATGCCTGTGGCGTGACTTCCATAACCTGGAGGAAGTCTCATGACCCTGGCAAGAGGTGGGACTCTGGGATAAACTGGTTCAATGGTTCCAAGCAATCTAGAATTGTAATGTTCATATAACCACTGCAGCTAAAATGCAATGGATGGCTTAGTCTGGTTCAGTTAGTTAAAGTGTGGAACTTCTACCTATTTCAGGAAATGGAATAGTAAGTCTTTACCATTGGTAATTTAACATTGTTTTGAAATTAGCAATCAGCCTTTTGTTTTCTGATGTATAATTTTAATAAACTTTCTAAAATGGATTGTGTAACTGTAAATTAAGAATTGTCAAATTGTAAGGTTTTGAATGCATTTCTTAAGCCGAGTTGTACAGAGTAGTGAAAAAACAGTAATGTACCTTTTTTTTTTTATTTTATTTTTTTTATTATTGTTTTTGTAATTATTCCATTAATTTATATACATGCATACAGGGAATTCGGCTAATCTCCATGCCCAAAGTGTATCCACAAGTGCTGAAAACCTATAGCCAAAACTATTACTTTTATTTAATTGGTACCTCCTAATGGTTCTGATCTTTTATTAGAGATTAGTTGGGTTGGAATATTAATTCAATGCGGTCCCCTTGACTGTCTTATCAAGGACCAGGCTTATTCAGTCCATACTGAGAACTTTGTTAGTTAAAGCTTAATCTATTTACTTTCATTCTGTGCTCCTGTCTACAAGTGCTGAATTGAACAAGCAGGCTAGATATAGTTTAAGGCTCTAAAGACTTTGTGGACTGACGTTAAATTAGTGTTGCCATGACCATGTAAGAAGTTGCTATTCACATTACATAATAGTACTAGCACTTTTGCCTATATATAATATATTTTGTTTATTAATTTTTATTGGGAAAAAGGTGGGGGTTCAAATTGTGACATAATCTGTAAATTCAAAATTGTTTGGCACACGACTCCTGAATGGCCTATTGTCCTATACCCACATTAAGCTGAACCACCTTGCTAAATTGTGCAGTCGGAAATATTTAACTTTTTTTGGTATGTCTGATTTAAACAACACACTTGACTATTCCATTTGAAATTGTAATCATCTCCTTACAATTTTCATAATGCTTTTTGTTTCTCTTGTTTTGTAAAGGTCTCTGGATGAGCTGGGGTGGTGTTTCAGCAAGCCCTCTACTGATGTGCACACTACCCTTCCCTCCTTCATACCTCTTGCCTGAACTCTTTAGTATAGACCCTTCATTTGGTGAGCGAGAGGGAAGAGGAGTGACAAATATATTTTGGACTTGTGTCTTTAAAGGGGGATCTAAAAATAGACTTGCTCAAAAAGCCCAATATATTTACATTGTCTCCCTTTTAATTCAGTGATTTTTGGGTGTGAGCAGCTGAAATGAGAACCAGTTTGGCACTTTAAGTTTGGGGGTAAAAACTGAATGTGTGAGGGGTGGTGTGTATAGAGTATGCCTCCATCCTTTTACCAGTGGCTAAATGTGGGGAAATGCAATAGGCCTATTCATTTAAAAGATGCAAACTGGTTGTTTCTTATTTGTTTTTTGTTTTTTTGTTCTTTATTTTGGTTGATTTACTTGGAAGGGATTATGTGCAATGTCATTAAATTGAAATCTATAAAACCTTGCAGAATAGTCCTCTCATTTCTTTTGTCAAAGGGTGTGCTCTGGTGAGAAAAGAGGATTTAAAAGAAACTCATTTGTAGGTGGTTTGAAAATGGAACACAATTTCTTAAATTACACTTTGATGTAGGTAAATTTAAAGACTGTAGCATGTAACAGGAAAAGGGCTGCTTAAACAGCTCATTGTTCATTTTATTGCAAACATGGAAATTGGTGCGCACAACTTGCCGTCAAACTACTCTGATAGAACTTATCATATGTTAATTCCACAATATAATTCTCTGACCTTTACACACACGCATACATACTGAACATGGCATCAAATACCAAAGGTATAGGTTTTCTTTAAAACTCATTTCATAACACCAATGTAAATCTTGTCTGAGACTGACTCCCATAAAATCAGTTGTTTGCAGCAAATGGAACATGCTAACTCCAGCATATAACTTCTAGAATATATATTTTACAAACATGACTTTAAAATTACAATATATATCACTAATACAATACTATAATCCTTCTCTGGTCTAATTCTAATAACCATTCATTTAATTAAAGTTCTATATAAGTAATAACTGTTAACACGTTTAAAGCACAAACATTAGTGACACAGCCAAATAAAAATTCATCTGTTTGAGTGGTTTTGAGGTTTATTTTTCACCTTGGTCTGTCCATATATTTCAAAAGTAAGCTAATACTTGTGCTAGAATAATATAAATAAAAAAAAACCAAAACCTTTTAAAAGATTATTCTTAAAATAATCCTGAATGTTAATTTAAAGGAAACTAGCATACTAGATCAGTGTAAATAAAAATATACAAATATAACTGGCATTTCTTGTCAAACTTTTGTGAATATAAAGTGCAGTAATCCAAGTCTCCCTGAAGGACCTGACTGACCAAACTGTAACAATGACAGTGTTTAGTCATCTTTCCTTCTTTCATATACATTCAGCTCCTCTTAAACCAAATCAGTGAGGCTAAGGTGTCTGTTCCAGTATGCATTTCATCATCAAATCTCCTTCTAGCTGCTGGACCTCACTGCTCTGAGCTGTCTGCCCCCAGATACTCCAGCTCTGTACTGGGCTTTACTAAATCCATGTTTAGATCCATATCCATGTTTTCAGGATTGTGGTTGAATGCAGCAGAAATCTGGTCGAAGGTCTTTCCTCTGGTTTCCGGAACCCATAAGAAGGTGAACAGCAAAAAAAACAGGAGGAGGGCAGCAAAGATTAGGAAGACGTAGGGACCGCAGAGGTTCTGTAGAATAAGGAGGAAAAAATGCTGATTGTAGCAAATTTAATAAGTGCAATATAAAGTGCTTTTTCTTTTTCTTTTTTAATAAAAACAGTTGTACTTACGGCAACATACTGGAATCCCATGCCAATTATAAAGTTTGCTGTCCAGTTGGAACATCCAGCCACGGCCATGGCAGCAGGTCTGGGCCCTTGAGAAAACAGTTCTGCTACGAAGAACCAAGGAATGGGTCCAGGTCCCACCTCAAAGAAGGCCACAAAGCCAAAGATAGATAGCATGCTGATGTAGCTCATCCATGGCACACTTTCCTGAAAAATTTTAAAGAGTTCAAGTTAAAACTGGGAAACTATGAGTAGGTATGGAAATGGGTAGAGGACTTTGAAAAGGTTTTACAATAAAATTGAGAAAATTTGAATACAAAGATTTGGAACGATAGGTACTGACCAATAAGCTGAGGGCAATTGTCATGACTATGGCGCACCCACACATTCCAGCCAATCCTAGCATGTGCAGTGTCCGTCGGCCCATCCTCTCCACCAAAAAAAGCTGTTCAGTAAACAAAGGGTGTTAAAAAAGTAAAAATGTCTATTGTAATGCTAATCAGCAGAGTACAAATACTTCTGTACTTAAGTAGATTTTTCTGGTATCAGTACTTCACTATTTATTTTTCAGACAACTTTTTACTTTTGTGCTATATTTATTTTTTTACACAAATATCTGTACTTTCTACTTTTTACATTTTCTTACTTTAATTTTAATCTATTTGTTGACATGATCGATATTTTTTCTTCTCATTGCTTCTCATTTTCAGCGCATCAACCAATTTCCTGTCATTATTGCATTAATATATTAATATGATGTGAGGTTCAGTTACCAGCGTGACACTAAAACAGGTAGTAGTAATGGCTCATTTTTACTTAAGTACAAATCAGAGCACAAACTTCTTTACTTTAACTTGAGAAAAAAAGTGTAGTCAGTATTTCAACTTTTACCAGAGTCTTTTAAAACACGAGTATCTGTACTTCTACTTGAGTGACTGATGTGTGTACTTTTGCCATCTTGGCAGTTTATAGCAAGAATTACAAAATAAGTTTTTAAAAAAGTAATATTTTGTTCTTAATATATAAAGTATGTGTAGAATGTTGTTTGGGTATAGAAATATGTCTCTCTTCACAGTTAAGTATTGTACAAATCTAATCTACTCAGGATAGTTATAAAGGAAAAAGTCATAGTTTACACAACATCTGCATTGAAAAACTTACTTAGCTAATTAGCCTCTTGTTTCACAATATAGAAATGCACCCCGTTTTAGATTTAAAATCAAACACTTTATTATGTAAGATAGGATCTAATGGAGTAACGATATACAGCAATAACCGTTTAAAGCAAGTCAAACCTACACCTGCTGATAAGTAAAGCTCATGGGGCAGATAAAACGAAAGCTCCTGAGGATCCCTGCGTGCACTCTATATTCCAAAATACATAACCAACTCGGCCAAAACCAAGCTACCACATACAAGAGACGGCAAAGAAACAGTTGAGGTGTTACGGATTTGATAACAGTCTGGAAAAAATGTACAAAAGATCCCATTTCAGAGGACTTGGCAGGAGTCAAGGCAGCAAAAAGCAAATAATAACATCAGCCACAGCAAATCAATGCACCTGAACATTACAGCAAAAGTGGAGCAAACACTGCTGAGGTCATATGATACAAACTAGAAGTCATGGTTATGCAAGACACCCTGTTTCAGCTTACTAGATATTCCAAAACAGGTGCAAAGTAATCAGTGGAAAGCTACATACAAAGAAATGTCCTCATAATGCTTTCGAGTAGCTTAGCCAATGCTATGCTCTATAGTGTTAAAAGTTATACAATAAACACTGGGTAAAGAATGGAAATGTACATAGTAAATATGTCAGTGTGCAAACAGACTTAACCGAAAAGCACTGAAGCTATAATGTTAAAATTATTTCAAGAAAAATTATTAGCATTTCGTTTAATCTTACAGTAAGTTACTTTATTGAATGAACATCAATTACAGTGTGTATGTGTGGTTTTATGTTTGTTTCTGTACAATTCATAAACTTCTTAGCTTTGAATCTGAATACTTTTACATACTTAAGGAGATCATATTACAGCGCTATCTGTCACATGTCACACCCAATGGCATTAAAATACCATGACCTACTGATGTAGTGGACATTTCACTTTTTATCTTGTTTGCTTTTAGATAAGATGTTAAAAAGTAATGGGATATGAATATTCTGTTCATACCGAGACCACAGTGAAGGCACAGTTCACAACTCCAGCACCAATGGTGGCATACACTGGGCTCTCCACACCAGCATTCTGGAATATGCTGGTTGAATAGTAGAAAATCTGGAGATAAGAAATATATATATATATATATTAGTAGTTTTTTTAGGCTCAAAGTTTGAAAATTTAGTACTAATCCCATACATACTGAGTATTTGGCAAACTTTCATTCTTATTAGTCTTTAAAAATCTGTTTCCATTATGCTAACATTTCTCATAAATGATCAGAATTTTCATTTGGAAATATTTTTATTCGGAAATATTTACTTAAAAAAAATATATAAAAAATTACATTTTTATGAAAACTTTTACTTTGTACTTTTGCCTTGACTATATATCTATCAAGCAAAGTTTGATTTTTTTTTATTATACATTACATACATTAAATGAAAGGCATGGATCACACTGGTTTTCAATATAGACTTAAACCAAAAGTACCTGATCATCACATCAGTATGTGCTTGCTGCACGATCAATTTCAAATTTTTGTTCTCATTTGCTATTTGGAATAACGGGGAATTAATAATTCGGGGAAGACTTTCCTCTACGTTTTAAAGTGTGGCTGTGGGGATTTGTTCATTCAGCCTCAAGAGCATTTGTGAGGTCAAGCACTGGATGAGTGGGTGAGGAGGTCTGGGGTTTCATCAGCATTCTAGTTCAATCTTAATGTGTTCACTGTGGTTAAGGTCAGGACTCTTTGCAGGAAACTCAAACTATGTCTGTGGTTAGGGACACTGTTATGTGGGAGCATAATTAGGCTTCTTAGAGGAAATGAAGGCATATTGTAATGCTACAGCATTCACAACTATTCTGTACAATTATCTGCTACTGACATTGTGGAAACAGTTTGGGGAAGGAAGCACATGCAGGTGTGATGGGCAGGTATCCATATATATATATATATATATATATATAGCTATATGTCATAGTGAAACACAACATGCTAATCAATTTATTTGTAGACAACAGCTGAGTAATTAGGTACCATATGTCAAATGTTTACAATGCACCTATAATTAAAATAGAATATTTAAATGCTATTTTATCTCTTTTACATTCCAAGGTAATTCATCTTTTAAATGATATAAAGCTTCTTAAGGTTAAGGTACAAAAGGAATATATCAGTTCAGACTGTAGTATATAAAACTATATGTAGTTGAAAATGGTTTTCCATACTACCATACATATCGCACACAAAATATAATAGACTAAAGTATTAAATACTTATTCGGTTGTTAAAAGAGCTGACCACATTCTAGGGTATTTGCTGTCATTACTCACAGCATTGATTCCTGACAATTGTTGAGAGAGCTGCAGCATGATGGATATGATAATGGGCTGTCTGTAGAGCGGCGAGCGGAAAAGCTCGGCAATCGACACCTTCCTCTCCATGTCCATCCTCCTTTTCTCCTCCTTCATCTCAGCCAGGTCATCACTCACCTCCAGACGTCCAGTAAGACGCCTCAAACCTGGTTCAAAGATAAAACCTACTCAGGACGTGATAATATCACCAGCCATTAAAATATTTGCCACCAAATGCTAAAATAAAACACTTTACAAAAATCTAACTATAATATTTATATATAATTATTTTGAATATAATTTGGTAACACAGATCGATGTTTATTAGGCTTGGCACCTCCACAAACAGTGAGCTGATTTGTTCATTGATGATAATTTCCATATGCATTTGCAATGTTTTTGTAGAAACAGAAAAGAGAATGCAGATGTCCCACCATGTGATTTGGATATATATTTTCATATGTTAAAAAAGTAATTACATTTGAATTAATCTATTAATTAAACATTGATGTTTCTGCACGGTTGAATTTTGTAATATTAGTACAAACCTTATTACAAAAAAGTTGGGACACTGTACAAATTTTGAATAAAAAAGGAATGCAATAATTTACAAATCTAATAAACTTGTATTTAGTTCACAATAAAAATATACTTCTACTTGAGATAAAATTTCAATTGTTGAAAGTGAGACATTTTGAAATGTCATGCCAAATATTGGCTCATTTTGGATTTCTTGAGTGCTACACATTCCAAAGAAGTTGGGACAGGTAGCAATATAAGGCTGGAAAACTAAAATGTACAAAAAGGAACAGCTATAAGACCAAATTGCAACTTATTAGGTTAACTGGCAACATGATTGGGTATAAAAAGAGCCTCTCAGAGCGGCAGTGTCTCTCAGAAGGCAATGGGCAGAGGATCACCAATTCCCCCGAAGCTGCGACAAAAAATAGTGGCGCAATATCAGAAAGGAGTTTCTTAGAGAAAAAACGCAGAGTTTAAAGTTATTATCATCTACAGTGCATAATATCATCCAAAGATTCAGAGAATCTGGAACAATCTCTGTGCATAAGGGTGAAGGCCAGAAAACCATACTGGATGCCCGTGACTTTCAAGCCCTTAGACGGCACTGCATCACATACAGGACTGCTACTGTGATAGAAATCACAACATGGGCTCAGGAATACTTCCAGAAAACATTGTCAGTGAACACAATCCACCGTGCTATTCACAGTTGCCAGCTAAAACTCTATAGGTCAAAAAAGAAGCCGTATCTAAACATGATCCAAAAGCACATGCATTTTCTCTGGGCCAAGGCTCATTTAAAATGGACTGTGCAAAGTGGAAAACTGTTCTGTGGTCAGACGAATCAAAATTTGAAATTATTTTTGGAAAACTGGGACGCCATGTCATCCGTACTAAAGAGGATAAGGACAATCCATGTTGTTATCAGCACTCAGTTCAGAAGCCTGCATCTCTGATGTTATGGGGTTGCATGAGTGCAAGTGGTATGGGAAGCTTACACATCTGGAAAGGCACCATCAATGCTGAAAGGTATATCCAAGTTCTAGAACAACATATGCTCCCATCCAGACGTCGTCTCTTTCAGGAAAAACCTTTAATTTTCCAACATGACAATGCCAAACCATACTGCATCAATTACAACATCATGGCTGCCTAGAAGAAGGATCCGGGTACTGAAATGGCCAGCCTGCAGTCCAGATCTTTCACCCATAGAAAACATTTGGCGCATCATGAAAAGGAAGATGCGACAAAGAAGACCTAAGACAGTTGAGCAACTAGAAGCCTGTATTAGACAAGAATGGGACAACAATCCTATTCCTGAACTTGAGCAACTTGTCTCCTCAGTCCCCATACGTTTGCAGACTGTTATAAAAAGAAGAGGGGATGTCACACAGTGGTAAACATGGCCTTGTCCCAACTTTTTTTAGATGTTTTGATGCCATGGAATTTAAAGTCAACTTTTTTTTCCCATCAAATTATACATTTTCTTAGTTTAAACATTTGATATGTCACATATGCTGTATTCTGATTAAAATATTGAGATTTTAAACTTCCACATCAGTGCATTCTGTTTTTATTCACAATTTGTTCAGTGTCCCAACTTTTTTTTGGAATCAGGTTTGTACAAAAATAGAATTGTAAAATGCTAAAAATTATATTTAAAAAGGTGTCTCCCTGAATAAGAAAGCCCAGTTTACAAGGCAAACTCACAGAAATTAATTGCCATGAACTTCTTAGTCTCCAGATGTTGAAAAAGGCTCTTCATTATATTCAAAAAGGCTTGAGCATGTACAGTTTTTGTAGTATATTATAGATTATCCACAAAAAAAAGTGGTCTATGAAAAACAACTAGGAAAAATCCTAAGGACTTCACTGTCCACTCATAGATTCATTGAAATATTAAAACTAATAATGAAATGTACTCTTTATTAATTCTGAACTCTTTTTCTGATTGTAATGCTTTGTTAAAGTCAGGTGTGCTTGTTTTCATATTAAGTTTTAATATAACACCATTAATTCCTGTAAATCTTTAGCGGTTTTAAACTTGAGATTGGAAAGAGTGGAAAACAAGCATACGGTATGTTATGTGTTCCAGATACTTGTCCAAATCAGCCTTTTCTAGTTAGATTACCTGAATCTGCTGAACCTGTTTCTTGAAGTTTAATCACAAATGTTATAGGTGTGGCAGTGTGTTTGTCAGGAGAAATGGCCGACCTGCTCAGAAAGAAGTTCAAGAATTTCTTTATTTTTTCTTTCTTTCTTTCTTTCTTTCTTTTTTTTCTTTTTTTCCTTTTTTAGATTGTTATGCCTAAAAACAATTAAAGAACTTTTACACATACAGCGAGGGAGATGGATTTGAACAGATGTTATATTTTTTCCCACTATAATTTATTTATACACTATTTCACTGTTTTTAATTTTAATTATCTAAACTTTTTTATTGGTTTTAAATGCATTATATGTTTCTTGTGTGCATTATCAGTATTCATTGTGCTTGACCTTTGGTAAATGGATGTGTAAATGTATATATTTTGCAATGAAGTTGTGCTTCGTACAGCTTTTGAGCATGTGGAGGCTTGCTTTTAACACTGTGATTTATTCGGCGTGTCACCTCACCGCTCTTGGCATGGTGCTCCTGGCAGCGGACAATGTAAAGAAAGCGAGGACTTTCTGGACAGAATGGCAACAATGCCATCTGCAGGACGGTAGGGATCACTGTAATGCCCAATAACACAGGCCATAACTCTTCACTGCCCAGCAATGTCTCCAGTCCTAAAATCTGCAGAGAAACAATGTGATGTGAATTTATAATTAGTGTTGTCTACATATGATTTAAACTCTTACGTACGTACATACATACATACATACATACATACATACATACATACATACATACATACATACATATTTCGAAGTTGTGTTTTGAAGAAATCAATTCTGAGTTTACCTGAGCAAAGAGAATGCCAGTGACTATGGCTAACTGGTGGAGTGTTCCCAGAGCTCCTCTCAGATTGGTGGGTGATATTTCACCAACATACATGGGCACCAGCCCTGATGCCAGCCCTGATAACACATCAAAATGTTGACATCAAATGTATCCCTTTTGATACAATCCTGAATAACAGCTGTTTCATAACTAGGCAGATAACCAGGATGAAACAATTAGCCAGCAACATTAGACGCATGGTAGTGTAGGAAAAAAGTTACAGTAAATCAATGTCAAAGTACAGTAACTAAAGTAAAGTATATTCAAATATATCTATAGTATGCTCCATACTAAGAAGTAAATAAATTTTCGATTTGTTTTTACCTTCAAGATTGAAATCAACAATTCATTTGCCCAAAGTAAATCCAAGTACCGTACAATTCTTCCAGAAATTCAATTTAATATTTATTTAAATACTTACCACAGTATGCGCCAATCGTAAAGCGTCCCAAAATCATCATTTCAAATGATCTGCACAGTTTAGACAATGCCATTAAGCCTCCACCAATAAAAGCCAAGAGATTATTGATAAGCATGGCTTTCCTCCTATTAAAACACACAAAATACAATCATGTTAAATTTAATACACTAACTACTATGGGATGTTCTGCATAAGATCAAGATGGAAAACTTCTTGCTATTTGCCCCTGCGTGCTCTTCTCCCTGTGGTATTTGTTCTCCCAAAAAGGTCAGCGTGAATGACTACAACTGAATGTGAAACATCCCCTTTCTGAACATGTCAGCTAAATATTCACCCTTTCTGAACTTAATAAGAGACACCACATGGTGCTGTAAATCTTTATAATTAAGTACATATATGAAGGGAAAATATTTAGCTGTATTGGATTTAATTTAATTTTTACATGAATTTTAACATTAGCGACTGTCACAGGAAAGTCGTGTCAAATTTACTTTGCAAGAATTAATCAATCAGATGTGAAAATGGCAATCAAACAAGTAGATTGGTTTGGTTCTGAACCTCATTAAGTGTGAATTACACAAAAATGGCATGAGATGATTAATACAAAAATTGCCCTATTGATACAAATATACATTCAACCAATTAAGTGCAAGCAAAATTAATAAATATAATATTAATAATTAGTTGTCTTGTACAGCATATATTGTGAAAATTATTTATTTTGCCGACACAACATTTACTAACATTAACATATTAATATTATTTATACTTACTAGTTTTTTGGTCTTATTCATCCAATGGGTTTGTTTTCTTATAAACTTACTTACTAAATGCAAAAAGTATATAATCACTATCACTATAATAAGAACTCAATGTTAACTACATTTTATTTTTTATTTTATATTATTATAAACATAAAAGGGACATGGAAAATATTGGCTTCAGTCGAGCTGACATAATGGTGTAGTACTAATGATTTCTCACTAGATGGCCTCACTAGGTGTTCTGCTAAATGTCCATATGAATTGACAATACTTTTGCAATCCTATAAAGTAAACACTAAACTTGAAAACAGTTGCTGAAGATAAATGAATGAATAAATACAGTTTTCCTATACCACAAAATGCTTTAGATAATACACACTGTAGCAAAAATACAAACAAACAAAAAAAAAAAAGTAATGCAAACAGAAATCCATGTTCCATCATCATTATTCTGCACTCTAATGTTCTCACATGAAAACATGATTACCTGCCAAGCCACTCTGATATGATTCCCAAAAAGGAAGAGGAGAGCATGCCTCCGATAGAGAAGATGGCCACTGAGAGGGACCAGAGAGAAGTGAGTGTGGACTCGGGAATGGGATTGGAGTAACGGTGTATCCATGTTGAATTGTAATCCTTCTCAATAATCTAAGCGAGAAAAGAGGAAGATGTGGAAAAATATTGCACATTCATTCCATATTTCTATTGACATTGTACATGTTTAATAAAAAAAACAAAGAAAAATTGATGGCTGAGTTTATTATTATTTATCAGGATGTTTCAGGTGTTATTTTTAGTACTTCAAAAACCATAAAAATGTGTGTTGTCAGCACAGTGTACCTAATTTGCATAGTGGTGTGTTCATTTAGATGTTGGCTAGATGTAATGTTAAGCAAACCCTACTGGAAAAGTAGATCTTTCCTAAAATAAAGTTTCATGCTGTATGACTTTTGCACTCAAACCACTTGAACAGTGTTATGTGTTTTCATGAGACATGATATTTAAATACTGTAAATACTTTTAGGAAAGCCTGACATTAAAAAAAATCTGTTTAAATGCACATTAATCTGTCTTTTATGAATTTATATAGGAAGACTTCCAATTCCAAGTTATTTATCCCCAAAACAGAATTTAGATATATTATGCATTTTTTAAAATATATAAAATATTAAGTAAGAACAAAAAGGATGGAAAATATGTAAGAAAAGAAAGATTCAGAAATTGTATTGTACGTTCTCATTTATCTTAAAAGCTACCGAAATAAAATTACAGTTAAATAAGCAAGCTTAAACAAAATTAAGGTGACTACATTGACATAAAGACAAGTAACAATAAAAGAAAAAGCCTTTCGCTCTTATGATATTGTGAAAGGCATTTGGTTGCCTGTAAATCAACACTAGATTATTTTGAATAAATTAATTTGCCCTTTCTTCTATAATAAAACATTTCTATCCCAAGCTGAATGTTCTCTTTGAAAATGACATTGTCTCACAGGGCTCAAGGACTCCCTGAATGTTTGATATAAATCATTTGCTAGGACCTTCACGGTAACCAGACCTTGACCCATTTAAACCTATGGTGAATTTTGGACAGCTCTCACCTTTATTTTTGTTGGAAAATAGTGTTATTCTCACTATCCATTTCCAAAGACATTAAATTAAATAACAAACTCTTATTTATATATACACATTTTTATTCTCTCTTTCAAAAATGAAAAGATCGAGGTTAATTTCCCTTAACAGATCAGACAGCTGCCTAATTTTCATACTGGTGTTTATTACACTAACAACACTGATTATTCTACTTTATCACAGGTATCCTATGTATTTAGAAAAATGTTAATGGTATCATTATATACCGGGGTGTAAAGTAAATATGACCTGAGTTTGCCTGTTCTTTATCACAAAAGCAAAGAGAGCCATGGAAATGTATGACCTATGGAAAGGAGACTGAAATAATCAGCTGATATATTGCACTTTTCATGCTGATAATTAAAATAAACGTTCACTGACAGGTGCTCATGAAGGACATCAAACATTATGTCCTTATGAAGGCACTTAACATAGTAGTTTATAAAAGGAAATGTAATGTACATACAAATATTTTGCTGAACAATAAAAAACTTTGGTATTTCAGTGCATACATTGTTTCTTTTGCCTGTAAAAGCTTGATATGTTTTTCTCTATTATACCAGTGAGGCTGTGTGTTCGTGAATGTGACACCTGAGCTTGAGTGGTGCATACATGACTGTGTATGTGCAGACAGATGGTGTCTGCTACCACATAATAGATGCCGCCACCCAAATCCACAGACATGTTGATAATGCAAGCTCGTTTTTTTACTTATTCCATTATTTGTACCTTTGTTTTTACTTTAAAGATATTAGCAACTGCAATGACAATATTAATTTATAGTAAAATGTTTTGAATATGAGATAATCTGACATAGGAATAAACCTAAACATGAAAGACAAAGCAGGACATTAACAGATAATACAATGAGATAGACTCATCATAAATCACTGTCATCATTCCCTCTTTAATCCCTAATACAGTTATTTAGAGATTTAAACATTAAAACCCATATATAGTCTATTTGTTTAATTTAAAGCCACACTTACATTATGACATCAGGCTTTTGTTTATTTCTATCTAACCATATGCATTAAAAATGAAAGAAACTGTAAAATCAGATACATTTTTACACCTTGAAGAACAAGAAAAAAATGTAATGGACTCTGTAATGGACTCTGGCTGGTTGCATGTACCCTACCAAGTGTACTGACTGATATAAAGCTGAGATCTAAACACCAGTAAAAGTCCCAGATCATATTGCTCTTTGCTTTGCAGTATATTTGATGTCTGGTTTTCATGTGTGGTTTTTTTCGAGTGTTTGTATGATTTTGATGACCTCTAAAGGCCTGAGATTTTCCAATCCTTACAACACTTTTCTAAACTATCAAAAATTGATATTCTGAGTAATTATTATAGAAATAAGCACTGATCTAGCATATTTACCTATTTAATGCTGAATATGGGTTATTAATATTTTATTTGTTCCCTAGAGAGTGCTAAAAGACTTTTTGCTTTGTAATTAATAAAACGAATATCATACTATCATTGTAATAGCACCATTATTAATGCAAGACAATGTTGACCTGTTTGAGTGTCAACTCTTACAAAAAAACAAATCGTCACATCAACACATTACCTTCTGAGGAGCATTGATGACGCCAATATTGTATCCAAACTGAAGAGAGCCCAAAACTGCTGTAAACACTGACAGTGCAAGAGTTCCTGTTATTCTCTGTAGAGCACAGACACACACAAATATATTAACACACATTCATCTTCAATAAATGTCATGACTTTACCTGATTAGATGTATACGTATTAACAAAGCAATTTGAATCATAGTAGCACATTTATAAATATGAATATGAAGAATAGTTTGTAACAATAGAACAGAAATGCTTCACTTTTAGCTTATTTATTCTTCAATAATGCAAATACAACTTTACCCTAAAAAAAATGATATCCAAAAATCAGTGTACCTACATTATAGAAATTACAATACAAAAACGTCCTTCAATACTCTGATGATGTCATGCTATTTGATATGATGCACAATGCGTATACAAAAGGCCACAGTGGAGAAATGCCATGATGTATGTGTAAACCATAGACTGTTTTAGAGTCCCAAATGGGGACATTTGTTTACTAAAATGAGCTTAACAGGGTACTACAGTGTTTACTCGTATGGTACTGTAGCTATGTAGCACATGGATAGTCAAATGCCAGCCAGTAAACTAGCTCTGAATTTCAAGTTGCACTTTTTAATACTCCGCCGATTTCAAAACAGTAGCCAAACATGGATGTTTAGCACTAACCGAGTTAACCGAGTTATTTAGCCAGTCAGCATAACCATGCAGCTTAAAGTGTGTTTAACAAGTCATTTAAGCACCTTTAAGTCTAATAATATCATGAAAGAATAACTTTGTCTTGTTTTTTGAACCACAAACATCTAAAACTCTAAAATCTATTTTACAATCTATAAAATCTATCAAATCTATTTGCAAAAATATTTTCGACAGAACCACTTGTTTTTCACATTTATTTAGCAAAAAAAAAAAAAAAGGTGTAAAAATGGAGACTTGGTAGCAAAACTAACTAAATACTCATCTACTGGAATTTATTTGAAAGAAGATAACTGTTTTTAATGATTGAGAGATAAACTGTAAAGGTGTAATAGAAAAAAAACTATTCAGTAAATAGTAAAAAAAGATGTATTAAACTGTCTTGCAGATATCAGATCAGTGTAAATGTTTTTCAGTTCTGCTCTGACATCGTGTGATCACTGTGTTTATAAGTGCTCCAACACCTGTCCTGTAACTGAGTGACAGCAGTGCAAGAAGAGATGCTCGATGTTAAGCAAGGCATTAATATTTGGCAAATACAACTGCTTTTGTAGTCTCTCCGGGGGGCTGACCACTTAAGATGTTCACTATTTGTCTCCATACCTAATTTAATGTACTTGTATGTTAAAAATACACTGTATGCATATAAGTCACTTTGCTCTTGACTTTTGTGTGTGATTTGATGTTCTGTCATATTCTGAGTGCTAGAATCATATGTTAAAACAAAGAAATATATATATATATATATATCTTCATGCTTATTTTTGGGCCTTTAGATTTGCCGCGGTTATGTTGCTGTCAGTCATGTGTGATAAAGCTCTCTATGATGTTTACATAACCTTTGACCTCAGCACATGTGTCTATGTTCAAGTCTCATTAACACCCTGTAAATTAAGGGTATAAAATCATGTCCAGTGGCCTTTATTGAAGAAAATTGTATTTCTAAAACTGTGCTAGTAGCCAGTCAGATTTAACCATTTGAATGTTTATAAACTTTTGACAAATACAGAATTAGACTATACACATTTCCTTTAAAGTTTCACTCTAGTTAATCAAGTTCTTTAACTAAAAAGCTGTAAGATAACTAAATAAAAAGGTGAGGATTTTGATAATCAACTGCATGTCCTTAACCTTTTCTTGTTTTTACAATTACAGGTCATATTAATAGATATCTGATTTAAGCACAACACTGCATACTCGGTGCACAGAACAGCACTGACCACTCTTACAAGCCTTTATCCTTGTGAAGGTCACTTTCTTAATATAAGTGAGGGCCTGCCATGTTTAAAGTGGAATTATATACACAAATCACAGGTGTAGTGCAGGATCCTTTTTTAATAGAGTGAAACCCAAGCAGTGATTAAAGTGTCAATAAAGTGGTTTATTAATAAGGTCTTTAGAAGGCATATAAAATCCAGTAATTTCCAATTGTAATTGTAAGTGGGCGGGGCTTTTGCTGTGCACTCTTTTAGTGTGGAAGAACTTCTTGTGTTAAGGCATATCACAACAAATTATTCAGGATATGTGAATTAAGAGATGTTTGCATATGTTAATATCTTAGCATCCACTATATTCTTATTTATCCCCCTATTTTCTGTGTTTGTTTCTGTTATTATTTTGAAATTCTTGTTAGTGAAACCATCAGTCAGTTCCACTATTATGATAAAAATATAGTAGTAATATAATAAGTAAACTTATAATACTACTACTACTACTAATAATAATAATAATAACCTCTTTTTAAAGATGCTAATTGAAACACTCATTTGAAATCATTTTTTAATTATGCAATAATATTATATATATTTAAGAAAAAAATAAATTGATAATAGTTATTAATAGTAATACTAATACTATTATCTACTACTACTACTACTACTACTACTACTACTACTACTACTACTACTACTAATAATAATAATAATAATAATAATAATAATTACGTCTCCTCCAAGCTGCTGAAATCCAGGCGGCATGATTGAATCTTTTCTGCTTCTCTTCGGCTTTTTTTTTTCTTTTCTTTTCTTTCTTTCTTTTTTTTTTGTCTTCTTTTTTAAAATCACTCCTACTTACTCACTCGATCCACGTGAAGAAATAAAAAAACGTAATTCCAGACCAGTTTATTTAAAAAGTCTAGTAATAAAAAAGACAAAGTTCAGACGCTAAGTGTCAACTTTAGCTGTGTGTCCCTCCAGTGCGCGCGCACTTTGGCTTAGTGCGCGTCCTCGTGCACCTGCCGCGCTGTTCAATGCGGAGCTGCACGTAGTAACGCCACAGCCGGTCATCTTCTGTCCTGTTCCTGCGCCCAGACGTTGTCTTGACCTTCTCCGTCATTGGCTGAAGGAGCGAGGGGTGTATGCCACGAGCGTACCGTACCATCAGCCACAGAACAGAGGGCAGGGATTTTTTTAAGCCACGACCACTGAGGCGAAGGGGGCTGATTTATGCTTCATTTTAAATTGCGTAAAAATAAAGTATAATTTCTAAAATGTATATATTTATTTAAGGAGAAACACACACATTACACACGAAATCATAGGAAAAAGTAGAAACAGAAGTCCTAAGTCATTCATACAAACTGAGTTGCATGTGGCACACTGAGTTTCAAAAATAGAAGCGTGAACCAGGTTCAAAAGGTCAAAATGCACCAGTGGGATGAGTGTTAATGTCCCCATGAGATGTAGACAGAAATTCAAAGTACTTTTGTCCGAGTCATTGGTTTGCCATTGTCCGTCTCACTGCACATAAATCCTTTACTATTTTAGATTGCATGCCAAAGGGGTCACCTACTGAGCCAAACCCCTTTTACCTCCCCTTCTTCTCAGCTCACCCCAATTTGACATATAAAGCTTAATCCTCCCAAATGGTATAACAGGTGTTACTAGATTGTGGGTTGTACTGCTGTGGTCTCACATGAGCAGAGGTAGTGAGATTCAGTGGTTAAGATCAGTCTTGCAACAGTGAAAAATGTCAAGACTGGAAGAAGAAGCAGTTAAACCTGACACCAGGGGCCCCAGCCAGTGTCATGTGGGCCTCACTCACTAAACCCAGAGAAATCTAATACTGCTTACCCACTTTATGAATTGACACACTCTTTCTCTCTCTCTCTCTCTCTCTCTCTCTCTCTCTCTCTCTCTCTCTCTCTCTCTCACACACACACACACACACACACACACACACACACACACACACACACACAGAGCCAAAGCTGTGACTGCTTAAACAGGTGACAGCTTTAGTCAGGTGATGGAAATGCTCAGGAAATATTTATAGTCCTCTACATAGATGACAACACTGACAAAACACTCATCTGTGACTATGTATAATGTCTCATTACAAACGTAATTTTGCCATTCAGAGATTCATCAATATTTACTTTAGTAAACAAACTTGGATGAATTGCATCGTTTAGAGTGAAAGATGCTGTCAACTCTCTCAAAAAAGAACAGGTCGTAAATAAAGGATCAACGCGAAATCCAAATAAATTTGCTCATCGTCTGTAGCTACTTTCTCCTTATCAGCATAACCACTTTCTTTTGGTGCAGTGGATCCTTTGGCAAACACTAAAAAGTGAAAATGCACTCTAATTTGGACACCATCTTAAATGACTGAAATAAATAATATTATTCAGAGAGAGAGAGAGAGAGAGAGAGAGAGAGAGAGAGAGAGAGAGAGAGGCATTTTCTTTTCTTCTAGAAAACCGGGGTCCGAGTACAGGGTCAGCCATGATACAGAGCCCCTGAAGCACATATGGCCGAGGGCCTTCCTGAAGGGTGTTTTGAGTAAATAATTATTAGGTCTGTTGTGGCAGTAAATGTAATATTTGTCTAACCTTCTTAGTCTACATATTGTACAGGTCACCAGTGGCATTAATACCTATCTTCAGCATGGTGAACAAGGAGTCCTGGAATGAATGTTTTTGGGCCCCCACATTGCCCTGATCTCAAAGTCATCGAGTCTGTTTGGGATTACATGAAGAACCAGAAGGATTTAAAGCAGCCTTTATCCACAGAAGATCTGTGGTTAGTTCTCCAAGGTGTTTGGAACATCCAACTTGCCTGTTCCTTTAAAAACCTGACCTAGAAGTGCAAGTGTACCTAGAAAAAAAGATTGTCCTTTGCAGGTAAAGGGTGTTCAAGCCAGTTATTGGTTCGATTTCGATGTCTCTTCGGTTCATTTACTTTCCATTTTGTTAATTGATAAAAACAAAAAACATTAAGAATTCTATTTTACTTTTGCACAGCCACGTTCTTGTCTATTTTACCCAAAAACAGACTTTTTATTTCATTTATACTTTATGAATGAGCTTTAGATGTGTTTCATTCTGCTTAAAGTTTTTTTTTAATTGACTGTTTTGTACTTCCGGAACAAAAGCCGCTGAGACAGTGGGAAGGGTCACCTCGAGTTAACAAGTAGATCATTCTTAGACCCTATTCAGTGACTCAGAAATATACCCAAATATTCATTAACACACAGAAATATACACAAATATTCAGTGACTTACTAAAATATACATACATATTCACTGATTTTTCATAAAGATATACACAAATATTTACTGATTTACAGAAATATACAGAAATATTCACTAACACACAGAAATATACACAAATTTTCAGTGACTTACTAAAATATACACAAATTTTCAGTGACTTACTAAAATATACATAAATATTTACTGATTTACATACAAATATACACAAATATTCACTGATTTACAGAAATATACACAAATATTCAGTGACTTACTAAAATATACATATATATTCACTGATTTACATAAAGATATACACAAATATATACTGATGTACAGAAATATACACAAATATTCAGTGACTTACTAAAATGTGCATAAATATTCACTGATTTGCATAAAGATATTAACAAATATTCGCTGATTTACAGAAATAGACACAAATATTTAATGACTCAGAAATATACACAAATATTCACTAACACAGAAATATACACAAATATTCAGTGACTTAATAAAATATACAAAAATATTCACTGATTTACAAAAAGATATACACAAATATTTACTGATGTACAGAAATATACACAAATATTTAGTGACTTAATAAAATATACAAAAATATTCACTGATTTTCCAGAAAAAAAATCACAAATATTCAGTGACTCACAGAAATATACACAAATATTTAGTGACACAAAAATATACATAAATATTCACTGATTTACATAAAAATATTTCCACTCGACTAAACAGCCACCAACGGTTACTCAAGTTCAAACGCAAACTTTTATTGTGTGGTGGCCGCTGATTGGCTGTGCGGATCAAGTGGGTTTGTTCACGTGACCCTCCCCATCACACTGTTTGAGGAAGCAGTTTACCGCCACGCTGCCGTTGTATTGTTTGGCAGCTTTTTGAAAGACGTGTATAAAACAACTCCGGGAAGATCCCACAGCGTTCACTAGAGCTTTCTCAATGATTCTCCTTTGATTAAAGGCAGCAAAACGCATTTTCTCGCTGGGAGTCAAGCGTCACTGGGAAGCGAGGTAAACTTTTTCAATGAAAGTGATCCGCGCGCAGGCCTCACAGCCAGGAACAACAAGGAAGTGAAAACACACGAGCCTGGCACCATCACGCTTTGGTGCTTTTAGGCGCCATTTTTTACGCATGAATATGATTCCTGAGCTATTTTTTTTTCCTGAAATGCAATGTCAGTTATCTTAGGGTTTGTGTCAGAGTAGACCTGGTGATCATAAACAAATGTAAACCACAGTCAGATGTGAATGCGCCTTTTGTCTCCTACAGACAGCACCCCTGCATATATTACTAGCACATGCATAGCAAGCGTATTAAAACGTGTGTTTGTGAGTTTGCATGTGCAGAAGTTTGATCTTGTTCATCCTCACTGTGTGCTTTCGCACTCAGGTTTGCCTGATTATGTTAAATTATTAAGTGTCTTTCAAACTACAACCCTCCAACCATCTTCAGACAAAATCCATAACATGCCTCAATGTGTTAATGCAACCTCTTTGATGATCATAAATATCTTGCAACAAATGGATGTTGAACTGGTTTTAGAAAACCTTGTACCCTGGAATCATCTTTTAATTTTAATTATCATCAATTCAGATTGTTTGCTTGATGTGTGTGTGTGTGTGTGTGTCTGTGCGCGCGTGCAAACATATTCAGAGATACAAAAAAAAAACCAACCCTAAAATACGGTTTCTTGTGTAGATGAAAACATTAATACACGTGTCCTGAAATTTTCCACTCATGGAAACAAAAACCTGAGCTTCATGATGAAGTATTTTAAAACCATTTGTATTACAGCCTAAATCATTGCTCCTTACAGTTCCCATCACCTCTCTGTTTTTCCAGAGACGCTTTCTGAACCTGCAGGCCTGCAGTGACTGGATTCCACCATGAGTGAGCTAGAGATGAGCCAGGGCACTTTCGAACAGCTCTGGAACGATGCACACTTGAATGCGTGAGTTTGCACATACGGCATGAGATTGGGTTGTCTGTTCAATGTTTTGTGTAAATTGCAAAGTAGGGCAGAACTATTAAGGAAAAAAGGTTTTTAGTGATCAATTCAACCCAGTATGTGTATGTTGCTCACAACTACTTATCCATCTGCCTAAATCAGGCCTGGTCAATCCATGCTGTTTCCACTCTTTGGTACGAGGGGGAAAAGAGGAAAAACAAAAATTCGATCAGTAATGAAATTATAGGAAAGTGCAAGCAAGAGTTTTTGGAATAATTAAAGAAAAAGACTCTCTCAAACAATAGAAGGTTTTGTTTGGATGTTCACAATATGCCTGTTAGAGTACATACCAATAGAAGTCCAAGGAAGGACAACCAATAAACCAGTGACGGAGTCATGGGTGCTCACGGTTTATTCACGCTCATGGGGCATGAAGGTTCATCTGGTTCGATTTATTTAAATTTACATTTGCATCATTTAGCAGACGCCCTTATCCAGATCGACGTACAAAGGTGCTTTGAGTCTCTAGTAATGAATAAATCTACACTGGTACACAAGATTACAAACTTTAATATAACTCTTGAAGTCGAGAAAGTGTCCATGCTGACAGCATCTAGTGCCAAACATCATATGGATGACCATGCATGGTTTGCTTACCTGGGGAAGAAAATAGCACCAGGATGCAATATGGGAAGAGGCAAAGCTGGGAGGAAAAAGTTTAATGCTCCAGGAAATGTTCAGCTTTGAAGCCTTGGGTAGATTTAATGGCTGATCAGTATAAGTGAACATCTACTTTTGCCTTCTAAATAAACAGAAGGTTTACGTGTTATGTAATGTATTGTACTGACATTGAACAGTGCTAAACAACAGCCATGGAGCCAGCGGTAGTTTGTTCTGGGAGGTTTTAATGGTGTGTTTTCAGTCCTCTCGCACATCAGTGTTATTCCCTGCTTTTATCTTCTTCCCTGCCTTTAACTGCAAGACAGAACGCACACCGCAATCACATGCAGGTGCAAACCACTCGACTTCATTCACAAATCTGTGCTTCACCTTTCCACACTCTTCCTGCCTCACCAATCTATAGCAGGTGTAGCTTAGCTTAGTGACCACAGTGTATTATAGACATAGTTCTCATATGAGTTCTTCTGTTAATGTTCAATAACTGTTCAGTACATTGGCTTTTACTAAACCATAAAAAAAACTGCTATAAAAATATCAACACCCATCTGATCAAACAGATTCTGTTACTGGGCCAGTTGTCATAATAGATTTCACATGTTTCACAAAGAACATTGATCTGATTCTATGATCGTTCATTTGTGTTTATGTGCAGGGGTTTGGATGACATTCTTGCAGAGCTGCCAAGAGCAGACAGTGATGCCTGGCTTACTGCTGTGAGTTGTTTTGTTTCCTTTCCCTTTAAGTTTTCAGATGTCAGTATGCCTGTCAAGTACGATTACAATTAATCAGTTTCTGCATGTTCTTTCTTTATTTCAAACAGTTTTTTTTTTATATTAACATGCTGATCCTATGATAGGCCTTTCCTAGTGGTGCCTTCAATGAAAACTTTGATGACTTGGAGTTATCAGAGGCCCCAGAGAGTGCTGACGTGAATGCTCTGATGTCTCCGGTCCTGGACAGCCTGCCCCCGCCAGCTGCAGTGGTACCTTCTACCACCGACTATCCCGGAGATTACGGCTTCCAGCTCCGCTTCAACCAGTCCAGCACAACCAAGTCTGTTACCTCAACGGTTGGTTGGGGAGGGCAGCATAAATGTTTTTTTTACATTTTTTGCTTATGGTTATAAAAAATTTATTCAATTATCAGGTGAAAGCAAGGAGTTCAGCTATAGCACTGAACTTTTGCATGGTAATATAAAATGGTGCTCATAACCATGTGCAACTCATGTGACAGCTTTTTAAATCCTTTCTTCTTGTAAATTAGAAACATGGCTTTAACCAGAGATTAGATTAGATCACATTCAACTTTGTCATTGTGCAAGATACCAACAAAGTGGGTCTAACCAGAAGTGCATAAGTGGCCTATTTACATTAAGATAACATTAGATAAAAAGTATGAGGTCCATATTTACAGGGGTGAGGGTGAATAATGCACAAAAGGTGCTATGGTGTGTGTGTGTGTGTATATATAGTAATATACAATATACTGTGCAGAGATTATGCATAGACAGACGTCAGAAGATTGTTCTCAAATGACATGATGGTTGGGTACAAATATGAATGTATGATGCAGTAGATACAGTGGAATGCACAGGAGTGCAAATGTGAGTTATGGATAGTGCAAAAAGAAATGTGTAGTGCATATGGAGTGCACCTGTAGCTTCTGCCCGATTAGAGAAGGGTGAATAGTCCATGGTTGTGGTTGGAGGTATCTTTGACAATACCCCTCGCCCTTAGAAGACACTGTTTATTGTAAATGCAATGTATGTAATATGCACCTGCATGTAATCCCCTCTCCCTCTTTCTCTTGTAGTATTCCCCATCTTTGAATAAACTGTACTGCCAGCTGGTTAAAACTTGCCCAGTTGATGTGTTGATGGAGAAAGTTCCTCCTCAGGGAGCAGTGCTCAGGGCGACACCCATTTATAAGAAACCTGAGCATGTGTCTGAGGTGGTGCTACGCTGCCCTCATCACCAAAACATTGCAGAGAACAATGAAGGTATATTCTTTCTATATTTGACACATCATTTCTTAAGAACAGACTGTTCATCTAGGCAGGTTTGTTTCTTCATACTAGGTGTTTTTGAGGATAAATCTAGCAGTGGTAATTATATGTAGGTAAATGTTATGGTGTATTTAGACTTTGTTAGTGATCGACCATTGTGCAAGTGAGTAGTGATCGAGGGCTAAACCTTGACAATGCTGAATGTTTGAAAACATGTCAAGTAAAAAGTATAACATTTTGAAATGATGTATTGTGCATGTATATTCTATGGATTACAATTCAGTACTGTCGCAATTTGCAAGTATCCAAATTTGTGCTCTTATCATGAATGGTTCAGTATACGCTCTATTGTCCAAACCTTTAAACCGAATGGATGACATGCTAATCTGCAATGCTCAATGGTACATTATTGGAGTTGGATGTAGTTGCGTGTCACAAAACCATATACCGTTGTACGTAATTTGCATAGACCCACACTATAATCAGGCTTATCGTGTTAAACTGATGAGCAGGAAGTTGGGTTTTTTCATGGGTTTTTTTTTAGTTCTTCTTGTTGTTCTTCCAGGTGTGGCTCATCGCAGCCATCTTATTCGAATGGAGGGCAGTCAGAGGGTTCAGTATTTAGAGGACTCCAATACCAAGAGGCAGAGTGTTACTGTTCCCTATGAGGCCCCTCAGGTGGTTTCTTGAATTTACATTTATTCAAGTAGCTACTCCATTGATATATAAGTATGTACTATTAACTAGCTATGCTGGATTTGTGTTTTGGCCATGCTGTGTTTGTGAATGTATATTCTAAGTAAATAGAAGAAATGTTCTTTGATACAATGCGATACGATAGTCCTAAGTGTGATTTTGGTAATGGCATATACTGCAGAAACATTTGCACTCATTGCTGTTACACTTACTATGCCTGCAGCTGGGTTCAGAGGGCACCACCGTTTTGCTGAACTTCATGTGCAACAGCAGCTGTATGGGAGGCATGAACCGCAGGCCCATTCTTACTATAATGACTCTTGAAACACATGAGTGAGTCCTGCTTTGTGCCTTTATTGGTATTTTCTTCTACTTTTACTCTGCTTTGACCCTGTAAATAAACTGCAAATGTCTGGTCTCTACTGTTTCCCAGCGGGCAGGTTTTAGGTCGACGTTGTTTTGAGGTCCGTGTGTGCGCCTGCCCTGGCCGTGACCGCAAGACTGAAGAGGAAAACCTGTCCAAAAAAACCTCAGGAAAGACAGCCTCAGGAATAAAGAGAAGTAAGAACGTGTGAGGAAAAGCATAAAAAGTGGATACAGTGAACAGCACATATAAATGGGGCTTTCCAGAGATGTGCATAGTGTTTATTTATTTATTTTTTTAGTTTGAGCTAGGCTTGTGAGATGTTTATTTGTCCCTTTTCAGTTTTTCATTTCAGAATTTTTTTTTTATACACACAACACTTTCTTTTATCTTTTGTTTAGCAAAAGTTAACAAACAGTGTTCATTCCCACCTTTTTCTAAATCCTACAAAAGTAAATAAACACAAAAAAAGAACATTAATACCTGGACTTTCTCTTGGGCTACTTGGTTGTCGATCCTTGATGAGTGAACACCTCCTCACCTCTTTTCATTGTAGAATCTTCAGGCATTGAATCTCAGGTCACTCCAAATGCTGAATCAAGTAAAAAGATTAAGATTGACTCCAGTTCTGAGGAGGAAATCTTCATTTTACAAGTAAGTGGATGATGAATTCACCAATTTGGCATTGATTTATAATTTATTTACTGAAATCCCCAACAAACAAAAATGATTAAATCTGTGACCCTAGGTTCGTGGGAAAGACAGATTCAACATGCTAAAAAAAATTAATGACAGTTTGGAGCTAATGGACATGATTCCTACTGCGGATAAGGACAAATACAGACAGAAACGGTAAGAGCTTGTTTATTTTCTCCAAGATTGTTATATCCCCTGACGTGTTTGTGTTGAGGCTTCAGACCTGACTGCTGTCATTTAATTTCTTTCAGTACTTTCAAGACCTTGAAAAAGTGTGAAAAGGGGCCTCAGCGTATAAGCAGTTTGAAACGGCTTTTTCAGAAAGACGAGAAGACAGACACCGACTAAAAATGCACCATTCGCTTTATTTTTCTGTTTTTGTACAAGTCATTCGTTGCTTTTTGTTTTTCAGTTCAGCGTATTCACTGCCTTTTTTAATAATTTGTAGATGGGTGACAAATTGAAGAAATGAGCAACCTTTTGAACAGCTTGAACAATGCATGTTGGTCTTTTTAAATATACTCTGGAGCATGGAATTTTGTACTGTGGTATTAATTTGCAGTGAATTTAAGGGAAAGAAAAACCCCTTAATCCTAACCTGGACCTTAATGTCTTTTATAAAATGCTTTCAACAGCTGCAGTTGTTTTTTTTGTTTGTTTGGGGTTTTTTTGACACCCATGCTTCTATATGTACAGCTTTTCTTAATTTCATGTTTGTTCTCTAATTTCTGTTTTAATTTTAATGCATTTTGATGTTAAATGTTCAATGTGTTTTTTCTTTGTCTTCTATCAAGTCATTCCAGGTATTCTTTTTTTAAAATACATGACAAAACGTTTATTTTGCTACCCTGATGTTTATAAAGCTTTTTTTTTTACTGAAACACTTTATTGATTATTGTTAACAAATTATGCTGTGTTTATGTCCACATTCACAGCAGTTCATGTTTGGTTCGTTTTTTATATTTTTGCTAAAATAAAATTGAATATCGAACAAAGCAAATAAAAACATTCTCTTTCTAAAAAGGAAGTTTGTTTCTTTTGGCACCAGTACTCTGCCTAAATGCAAATAAGATTATCTATGATAATGATTTCCCTGTGCTTTTATCTCTCCACCATACACTCAACCTAGGATGTGTTTCTGAGTATGGTTCAAGCTGAGCTTTTGTGAGAGAGTCATGTTTTTTCCTGTTTCATGTCCAGGATTTTTTATTTTATTAATTTAAGTTTTGTTGTTGCTCTACAGAACTTTTAGTTGAAGGTTCTTTGTTTAATTGTTGTCCTGATCTGTGACCATCATCTATAAAGTAATCTCAGCATTTTCAGACACTTTGTAAAATGTTATTGCTGCCGTCTTTGCTCCTAGTGGGTAAGTTGCACATTTTGAGTTTTCTACAATTATGCAGTAGTTCTGTCAGTGTTACTAATTCATGCATAATAATTCTCTGAATAAATATTGAATAACTCAAAGACAAAAAGAACATTATTTATTAACTTATTTAACAAGTACTATTACTATAACCATAGAACATGATTCTAAGAAATTCCTATATTTCAGTTCCTGGAGTAACCTGTAATTTGCATGAACATGGAGACCTATTCTTTAAAATATGTTCATCATTAACTAGTAATTAAATTCGCTCGATGTGTGTGGGCTAAACCTGTAACTGTAAGCAATTAATAAGGTTCTTAAGTGATAATTTATATGTTGAGCTTGTGTTTCTGGTTCTACCATTTCTTGGGTAAAATATATGTTTAGCAAATAGGCAGTATTGCTATAGGACTTATTAAACATTAAGCATGTCTGGTTCCTGAAATTCCTGTAATTCCTTTCTATGTAAATCCATAATAATTGATAATCTGATATCACCTGGTTAATGGATGAATAAGACGAATGGTTAAGTGATATCAAAACAAACATAAAGCGCATACTAATATTAATTTCTTATTTTGATATTTGGGATTTGTACGCTTCTTGAAGAAATATGGCAAAAGGAAAAACCTTTTTGGCTTCTCGGAGGAATAACATTTATTACAGTTTTTCTCAGTGGCTTTGGAACGTTTGTTGGATCAGAAATGAAATTCTCAAAACTACTTGTTCAAACTCCACATCATTTAGTCATTTGTGTTCATCATGAGACCATTTCTCGTTGCTTTGATCGAATTGCGAATGCTTTTGTACATCATTTAATCGATTGTGTACAAGTGCCTGCTTTTCCTACTTTATCAGAAATGGGTAAACGAGTTGTCAGAATTAGTCAAGCTCTTCTTCACAGTTCTATTAAACTTTTTTTGGTGAATGTGCCTTAAATTGATGAATTGTGCAGATGAACCTTGATTGTCACTAATGAAGGGGCGTGTTCACTTTCAGATCAACCAATTATCAACTAGTTCTCTAAAATAGGTCGAGGCTGAATTTCGCGAACCTTTACTGTAATTGGCGAGTGTATATAAAAAGAGCAAAACACAGATTTACAATTGTTGAAAATGGATTGACAACTAGGAAACAAACATGGTTGAGAGCCAAGAATAAGGATGCATCCTGGAAGGGTAAGGAGGCAAAATAGAGGAAGAGGAAGAAGAGGTCGAAGACATAGACACATTTCAGATTAAATTAGAGACACTATTGTGGACCATGTTGTCAATCATGGCCTCACAATGGTATTGCAAGGGATGAAAATCTATGGCCCAAAAGACTGGGACATCAGGGGGACGAGAAAGATTACACTGTATCGTGCAGCATGCGCAGCTCTGCCTGAGGTGAACATTACCTATGTTTACCTTTTGGAATTTTAATTTGTGTCTTTTTATTTTCTATTACAATGACATTAGATTGTAATTTTTAGTCAGTCCACTAGTCAAGAAAAATAAAAAAGTGTGAATCCTGTCCAGTCTCTTACAATCAATATCCCACATACAGTAATGTGTAAATTTGTGCTGTTGAAATTCATAGTTTCCAATTCAGTATTGTGCCTCCGCCTCATTTGTGGCAATGAAATGTTTATTGACACAAATACTTACTTTTGAGAGAAGTACTAAGGATTTTGAGCAAAAAAACAGGCTTTTGCAAGAAATCCAATGTATTGTGCTGTTTGTACACATTGTTTTGAGAATGCACTTACTGATTTGCAAATCTTAAGGTTGATTCGAGAAATGCTCCTAAGCAACTGAGAAAAACTGTAAGTGACAGTAGTGATAATAATAATAATTTATCAGGGCAAATTTAAATAAATTTTAAGTTGAGAATGTATTTGGTCACATGCATACACATGCTGTAAAATTTACTAGACATGATAGTTTTAGGAAATTATTTACCATTGTGTCAGCTTAAGCACATTTTTATTGTGAATAGACCTTTATTCCTGTTCAAGCGAACTAAATAACTGGAGGTTGAGTATTGAGTAGGTTCCAACAGCATATTTAATTGACATAAAAAGGCTTAATATATTAATTTGTGGCTAAAATTCAATAATAATAAAATTCAATAATATGCAGCATGTAATTAAATTGGCTCTGTACTCTACTATATATTTTTTTCTTTAGTTATGCTGTGATCAACTTGTGATCTGTTAGCTTGTGTAAACTTCTCATGAGTGTACAGTTGTTTCTTTTAGCTATGCCATATCTGCCTAATATACAGTACTTAAAAAACCTGTATGCTTTCTTGTCTCTTCAGCAGTCTCCATTAGTTGTGCAGAGAGGGATTATTTTTACAAAGAAAATTCAACTACATGGGAAAATGCTAGGTTTCAGTGTCAGGCCTGTTACAAAGACTTAACCACCATCACCCCAACAAATGCAGAGTTACTTTCTATGAATCTTACCTCAGACTATTGGATTGGTCTGCGCAAAAATGTAACAGGTTCAAAGTTTTGGTCTCGGTGGGCAAACGGTGAACCTGTTCTCTATCAGAATTGGTATCCAGGCCATCCTATCCCAATACCAAAGCCAGAGCCACCCCCCTGTTCATGTCCAACACCACCGATAATTAACACAACAAAGACAGAGGCAAAACAGTGTCCAGTCTTTACTGACCTCTGTGGCTGTCTAAATTCATTTGGGAAAACCAATGATTCGGAATGGGAAAACTCAACAATGTTCAACCAAACTGTTAACAGTACAGTGACTGGAATGATGTTCTGTCCAACCTTGGCGAAGCTCTGTGACTGTTTAAATACATCTAAGGCCAAAGCAACTTCCATTTTAGCATCCACAGAGATGTTTACCACAACATATTTTGTTCCAAGCACAACTCCTCCAATGATTGCATCTACCATCGTCCCTATCAATGTAGAACCTAAATATATTAAGGATTCCTGTGTTACTCTGCTAAGCTTTGGCATGTGGCAGGAAAAACAGTGCAATGAATCCCTGCCCTACATCTGCTATGATGGTAAGTACTGTCATTATTATTTTAACTATGTATTTCAGCACTACCACAGCTTCATCAGCACACAAGACTTTTTTATTTGTTACTTTGACAGCAGTGTCGAATTGGGTGTCTTTGCCATGTTTACCATTAATATCAATTGCAGCGTTGTAGAAAAAAATACGATATAAATAACATCTTTAAAAGACATTTTGCCAAATAGTGTTCATTTTCCCTATGTATGGAGACTTCTGGCTCTTCCTGTATACTATTTACATTTTCACATTACTAAAAAATACAGGTTAGTGCCTGTTTGTAATAATCACATTTTGTAGTGTATTAAGAAACTGTGGACTTATTTTATATGCTGAAGTTAGAGAAGAGGTTTTCTCTATTATTATACAGTTTATTTGTAATTTATTCAAACATCTAACTCTTAAACCAGGTGAAATAAAGTATTTAAATAAGGAGCTGGAATTTGTAAAACACGAAACAGCCAGTGTTGACATTTTTTAAAAGCAGGGTTTGAAAGTGTAGTCATCATGCTGTGTTTGTTTTTTTAAATTACCTGCCCTTAATCCAAGTGTATTCCAAGATACAACTCAAAAAAAGCAGTATTTACACGCATAGCTATTCTACCTTCTAAGGAATTGTGAAGCAAGCAGATCATTCAAGGAAGGATACAATGACACTTCCTATGAAGACATAATGAACAGCATCCTAATGATCCTTGGATGATAGTCAAATGTCAAAGAGCAGGAAGAGGAGGAAGGTTGCATCCCACCTGTGTCCATCATTATGTGGAGCAGCAATCTCGGGCAGGGACCCTTTAAAAGTAAGCTTCCCATGAAAGGGTGCTCTAAGCTAGAGATTCAAGGGATGGTAAGCTGGAGTTGGCCGGACCCCCTTTTGGTGGCCTATCACATGCATCCGAATTGGCGCTCTATTTCTGTCTACACCGAGACTTCCCTCTTAGCCAGCAAGACAGGGCTTTGCTGCAGCCGCGGCTGCGAGAGGGAGACCGAGCGGTGCGAGGATGACAAAGACTGGCCAGCATCCAAGATCAGACGGCTCGGGACTATGGGGAAACCATTCATTTGTGGCTAGAAGCCGTCCCCCCCAGCCCAAGGAACGAAAGAAGAACCGTGCAACCTGACACGCGAATGTTCCTCTGTCCTCCTCTCTCCGCCTGCAAAGAGAAGGAGGAGGGAAAACAGCCTGGTTCTGAGTTCCGTAAGGGCTTTCTCCTTAAGTTCTCTTCGTGTTCGAGGAACTCACACAATGTGTTCAGACATATTCCAGTTTAGACATCTAGGCAATATAAATTGCAGCATTGCATCCAAGCCACTGGCTGAGGGTAATATGCAGTTAAAACAAACACAATAAATGTGGCACTTTCGCATCCAGGCGAACAGCCGAGGTCGATACTTTGCGGAAATTCAAAGGAAGTATTAAGCACGCCCTAGTCTGACCGCTAGAGGAAGAAAAGTATACAGGGGTGCTCTTTCTGCTTGAAACCAGGGTAGTGCACAGAATATCTGGGGTTCAGTATAGATTTCCTCTCCTCTCACGCTGAGAGAGAGGAGAACTGCATCTCTCATACACTATCCCATTTTCAGACGGGGACAGTGGTCTCGTTCAAGGTGTTTACGAATGCTGTGCTTAATGACCTCAGTAATTTGTGTTGTACATCTAGGACTTCTTATGATCATGATTTTTAGTAATGGCCAATGGTAAAGCCCTATGACTCTTTGGTTGGGGATTCCCTTGGGGGTGGTATTGTCGAAAGTTACTACAACTTCAGAGGGCTGGGAAGCAACCCTAACCAGAGTCACATTGTCCCTTTCCAATGTTCAGTGGGAGACATATGTCTTCTCCAGCATTTGCTAGATAAAGGAAAAGCCTTTTCTACTTTAAAAGTATATCTAGCAACTAATTCTGCATCTCATGTCGGGTTTGGTAGCGAACCTGCAGGTCGGCACACCTAAGTCCTTTTATGAAAGCAACGTGCCCGTAAGAGGCCCGTGTCCAGGGAGATGGTTCCACTGTGGGATCTGTCTATGGTCTTAGAGACTTTTTCTCAACACGCTTTCAAGCCATTGAATAGCATAGGGTTGAAATTTCTCTCTCTTAAGACAAAGCTGTTTGTAGCTCTGGTGACAGCTAAGCATGTCAGCAGGTTGCAAGCCCAGGCTCACAAAAGTTTCCTTTCGCCCTAACACAGCATTACATAAAGTACATAAAGTAGTAGATTCTTCTTATAGATGTCCCGATGCAGAGCTTTCGGCTTTTCACCATCCTCCATTCTCTTCTTGGAAGGATGAGAGGTTGAATTCCTTATGTATAGTGTAAGCTCTCCATACATATGTCAAGAGAACAGCAGGCTTCAGGAAGAATGACCAGTTGTTTGTGTCTTGGCCTGCTCTTTACAAGGGGAAGCTGTTGTCCAGACAGTGGCTGTCCCACTGGATTGTTCAGGCTATATCTCTAGCGTATGAATGCAGAGGTTTTTTAGGCGCCTGAGGGTCTAAATGCACACTTTACTAGGGGTATGGTGACATCATAACGTAATCTTGGGTTCTTTAATAACAGAGTGAGGTGTTTTACCAACACTTCCCTCCTTGCACAGGAATGGGAAGAAATCTTGCTACAATGATGTTGTAAGCTGAGTACCTGAGTAGTAAAGATGTGGTGGAGCCTGGTCTCAGGTTGACCTGTCTGTCAAGACAGACGTGGTGTCATAGGCGCTTTCGTAGTTGCGATTCCTTTAGTGAAACACCTCACGCTGTTATCAAAGAACCTGGGATTACGTTAAGTAACTCATTGTTTTTTCTCCTCAAACATTTTCTCTGTTCTTCATGCTGTACCCATTTTTTACAGACCAATTTTCAAGTGATGTGAAAATCTCCAATTTGACAAAAACAGAAGGTCTTTTGAGTTGGACGAAGGCATCTGGAAATATTACACACTACATTATAGTCATCAATGAGAAGCTTAAAGTAAATGTTACAAATGATTTAAAATACCAGATCAGTGGCATGGATCCAGGAACTTTCTACACAGTGCAGGTAATCCCTGTGAAGTGTAACCGGGCCCTTAATGATCAGAGAATCTCCTACTACACATGTGAGTAAAATCATGATATCCACCATCTCTTTTAGGGAGGAAGGGAATTTGCATGGGTAATTTTGTGTGGTATTTTTAAGTGTATCGGCCTGTTTTTTTTTTAGGAACAACAACTCAATGTTGCCCTTCAGATCTATCTATGACACTTGTAATAAGAAAGACATTGGCTTGCTTTTTTATTTATTTATTTATTTTTTTGTATCTAGAATTTTTTGTATTTTTTGTATTTTTTTTTTTATAAATGGGTGATGTGCCATATACTTGAATACAGCTGTTATAATAAGATAAAAGTTTACTTTATAAAGGAGAGTGCCTATATAGACAAAATGCATTCACTCTCTTAATCCGTCTTCACCTTAAATGTGAAATCTTTTACTTGTTATTGATTTTGAAATGTTTTTTTTCTCTCATTATTTCCTGAACAATAAAACCAACATCCTTTTTCCCCCTTTAATTACCTAGTACTTTTGTCTAATGTACTAACAGCACCACTCCTTGGATTTCATATTTTATTGAATGCTTTCTCTTGCATCACATATTTAAACTTTTTAAGTATTGCATTATTATTTCACACTTCTGCAGTTGTATGTAAGAATCAAATTCCCCTTAAATCTTTCTTTTAGTGCCAGAGGAGATCAGAAATCTTACCATAGTGAGTGTGGAAACAACCACGATTACTCTCGTTTGGGACGTATCAAAGGGCACTGCTGTACAGTACTTGGTAAATATTCAGCCGGATAACTTAAATAAAACTTCCTCTTCAGCGAATTCCTCTATTACCAGTCTACATCCAGGAAAAATGTACAGTATCACAGTTACAGCTGTGGTCAATAAAACTGTTTTTGGAGACTCGGCCAAAACTACGGCTTGCACAAGTGAGTAATGCAGTTATTACACATTTTAATTTACACATGATAATAAGATCAGTTCTGATATTTGAATGTACCTAAGGATATATTAATTATTTAGATGATCCAGATTAGAATAGAACTAAGAAAAACAATATAGGCAAAATGTATATTATTCAGATAATTAGTTTTGTAAATTGAGCAATATTAAATCTATATCTATGATGATTTAAGGATGGTATAAGCAGCCGAATTTATCTTTATCCAAAACATTTTTAAACTTTGAAGAAATTGTAACAAAAAAGACATTTTGCCATTGCCCAAATTTAAAATAGAGAAAAATCAGCATTTTTCAATTATTGCCTTTTGTCCAAAGTGATTTGTTTTCCGGGTATTTGTCTCTAATATTTTTTTCTACTTTTCAATAATCAAACAGGGCCTTTAAAAGTGGTGAATCTTACTTCTTCAAACGATGAAAATGATACCATCATTGCCCGTTGGGATTACCCTGACTCCAACAACAATCTCATCTATAACATTACTCTAGACAACAAAAATCATTTCGGACCTAATCAAACCATAACTCTGTCCAACCTCACAGCGGGTACTATATATACATTAAATGTGTCAGTAAGTGTGGCAGGATGCAATGAGAGCGGAGAAGTAGCTTCTATCAGTGCCTATACCAGTGAGTCAAAAATTCCTCCTATTCTCTCTCTTCAATTTTTTTTAGCACTCTTATTACTTATTCCACTCAAATATTTATAGTATAATAAATCTCTTAAACAGTAATGGCTTTTTTAACAGCTGGCCCTGCAGTTCAAACTGTCTAACACTACACACTGTTTAACCTATTAAAGATAGCCATAGACCATCTATTCAATTACCATCTAATTAAATGTTTCCCAGTTGGCATTTCTGTGAAAATAATTGCCCTAAAATGTGTGTCTTTTTTTTGTTGTTGCTGTATTTAGTACCAATGTCAGTGAGCAACCTTGAACTGAGCAGTGGGAATGACAGTATTAATGCAAGCTGGACCCTTTTAAATGGAAATTATGCTTGGTTCAATGTGACCATCTTTAGTAACATGATTCAAAACTCTTCTGTTTCAAAGACTACAAACTATCTGAATTATACTTTCACCTCTCTGAAAGCAGCAGCTCCGTACACTGTTAGTGTCACTAATTATGTGCAGAAAGACCTCAAACCAAGTCATCCAGTTACTAAATCAATTTATACCAGTAAGTGTGAATAGCTTTCATGCCAACAAATGTAAATAAAAGCTTTGATTCAAGGAAACCGAAGATTGTAAAATATCTGCCATCTATTTTTTGTTCTGTTTTTAGGACTCAATGCACCTGGTAAAGCCAGTGTACAAGGATTAAACAATTCAGCATTAAATATAAGTTGGGAAGTACCAGCAAACTCACAAGAGGTTCAAAATATTACTTATAGGGTGAAATATGTTTCTGATTTTTGGGGAGATAATGGAACCCAAGACATAATTGGAGAAACCTCTGTTATCATTGGTGGACTGAAATCTGGCACCAAGTACCGATTTAATGTTACAGTCTTTGCTGATAATTCGGAGAGTCTTCCATCTCAAACCTACGGATTAACAGGTGAGGAAATTACGTAGGTCTTCTTGCCTACAAAGCCCAGGTAATCATTTTCTGCTGTTATTATATTAGATTCACCGCATGTATATAAAAATGTATAGTATGTTAATTATAGATGTTCCGTTTTGATGTACTACTTCATTTATGCAGTTTTAAGGCATTTTATTAATATAAACAAAGTGGTCCATAAATGTAAAATGCAATATCAAACCAAAAAGATGAAAGTAAATCAAGTATACAATATTATAATTGGTAGGATGTTATTTTAGCCTTGCTTTGCTTTTCATTTATGTGAGAATGCAAATTCTAAAAACCCACCTATAGAAGGTTCTGTTGCTGGTTTATACAGAGGAAAAAAATACTATCAATAATAACCAGTAATTTCACTGTTATATAGTTATTCACACAGACTAAATATTCCATTCATCCAGTTTCTATTTAGTTTATAAGATGATTGTGTGTGTGTGTGTGTGTGTGTGTGTGTGTGTGTGTGTGAGAAAAAGAGAGAGAGAGAGAGAGAGAGAGAGAGAGAGAGAGAGAGAGAGAGAGAGAGAAAGGGGCTGTTTTATTAGCAAACAATGGCCCATAAGTACAATCAAATGAACAAATCACAAATGTATTGACTTGTACACAGGTATGGCATCGTATTTACAGGTCTTTACTGGTAATTGAACTGCAATCCTATTTATTTACAAGTGCCCACTTTCTGCCATAATTAGCAGTTACTAGATATCTTATTGTTACTCAAATCAATCAACAGCTAAATGATTTAAGGCTATAAAGAATTGTTATTAATTATAATCAATAGTTTGCAGGACAGAAGACTTTTACTTGTGTTAGTGTGATTGTTTTTAGTTTGATGTGGCTGTTTGGTAAAATCCAAAAAATGAAGTATGACCATGGCATATCCCAAAAGCACACTTGGTGTTATCACTGTAGTTTAAATATAAAACACAGTGCTACTGCTCTGAGAGGCTTTATTATTATAATACATTAATAAATGATCACCTTATAAATGGTTCTTTTCAGGAACTTTGTATAAAAACAACCTTTTTTTTTTTTTGTGCAGACGCAAATATTAGAACTCTGACCCTTACAATGCTGTGTTCCTCTTCCACTCAACTTTACTGCATGAACAACACCACTATGCAAAATGTCCTGGACCAGGTGAGTAATAAATATAAAAATGAACAGTAGAGAAGCTTAACAAAATTATTATTACCAAAAGGCTGTAAGAAAAGAATAATTTTACCCCAAAAATTACCCCACATTCTACTGATTCTTGTTGAGAACTGCTTCGGCCCACTAACCTTTTTTTTAAATGATGATGACGTCTTGTTGAGCAATGATGGCAAGATTTGACTTACCCATCAGCAAACCAGACACCAAATAAACAGAATTAACTTTTAAAAATATTGTCCCATATAAGTTTTTATCTTCTTTTCATATTCTGTATGATAAAATCCAGATTCAGTTCTTTGGTTTTACAATGAAATAGCCATGAGCTTGATAACAATGTGTAAATAGCTGGAATACTGCTGTAGTTTTCAGACACCTCAATAAAATGAAGTGCAGATGTGAAAATGAAGTGCTTATGAATCCAATAATTTATCATTTGATACTTTCAGATGAACTAATATGTTCATTTGAGTGTATGAAGCATGTTGTTTTTTCCTTTTAATACTTTTATATATTAATTGTGTGTCTTTTTTTTTTTTTTTTTGCAGCTGCAAGGTCGCATAAATAACTCATTTATGGATAATGTTTTCTGGAATCTTACTTTGAAGTGGAGGGACTGATATATATGTAATGAATATATATATACTGTGTGTGTGTGTGTGTGTGTGTGTGTGTGTGTGTGTGTGTGTGTGTGTGTGTGTGTGTGTGGTGTTCCCAGACTTATCAAAGCAAAATGGTATAATCATTTGTGTACATACATACCTACCTACATTTATGTATTTACTCATAACATAATGTTATATTTGATAGATGACATAATCAACAAATATTATTTATGTACACATAAAGGCATATTCAATCTCATGTAAAAGAATTAATAAATAATGTAGCTGATTGTGCTTTATAAACCTATTGACATGTAGTGGAGTATTGGGATCTCTCAATAAAATTTGAGATAACAGAAAAGTTTGTAGAGTGTTCTTACATTGTTCTAATTATTTTATATATATATTCACGTTTTTATATATTTTCACTTTCTCTTATTGGCTTGAAAGTAAAGAATTATAGAAATACACGGAACAAATGGCTTTACATGACAGGCAAACTCAGTTGCAATTATAATAATAAACAGTAGGTGGTGCTCTTGACAAACTAAAATGACCTGAAACTTAATAACCTTAAAGACTACAGCAAGTAAATAACATTTTTATATTAAGCCTGTAGTTTATAGCAGACGATGCGCATAGGTGTGATCTGTCTGAAAGTGCAGCCAAAGCGGAGAACAATCTGTCATCATTTGGGCCAAGAATGTTGTAGAGAAAGAAATAAGAAAAAGAGAGTAATGGTACCATACACGAATCTCTTTCCCTGAGAATGTTCAGGGTCAAATAGAGTTTAATTAACTAAACAGCAGTAGTTCATTCTTCTCCCTCAACCACAACGACATCATTAATAATAATAATCATTATTATTACAACAACAACAACGACGACGACGACGATGATAATGATGATGATAAATAATATTATTAATAATAATAATAATAATAATAATAATAATAATAATAATAATAATAATAACGAGTGTGTTATTATTCTGAGATATATGAGAATTTCGTCCGGCAAAATGACTGGATTTCTACTTAATAAAATATCAGACGTTAAAATGTGCTAAATGTACATGTTTTTGTTTATATTATGCGTCTTTGTTATGTTGTTGGAACATGCGAAGTAAATGTTAATAATGATTTCTAACAAATAATATAATTAGTAAAATAAATAAAGAATGAATTAAATGATGATGTCTAAAAAAAAAAAAAAAGAAATAGGTAAGGCTTATATTAAACACACACACACACACACACACACACACACACACACACACACACACATCAAAATATGGTAAGTCGCCCTTTCGTTATCATCAGGTCTGAAATCTATATAAAGCATGAATATTTTCGAGACGAAAAAAACCCAAATAATTTGATATCTTTTTTATTATTGACAAAAGAGTCGTGTTTTTCCCCGGTTTTAAAGTCTTGCAATATAAAGTGCGTATCACTGTTTCATGTGTTTAAATCCAAATTCAAATCTATTTAATTCATATCTATTCAAGTCGTTTATTCAACTTTTATTCTGTGGTCCTACAATCTGATAAAAAACTGTTCTCATGCAATGAGCTGTGGATGTCCATTATTCATTATTATAACTCGGACAAAGACCATGAAATTATTTTATACATACAAGAACAAAGAGTTCACAATTTTCTTTCACAGCCGAAAATTTCAATTCGCCACTCAGGCAAGTTTTGGAATAAGTAACAGAAAAAAAAGAAAAAAGAAATGTGCTTAAAAACACAATATGGCTCAGCATTAAAGCAGTATGTGAGCCGTCAGCTCATTTCCACACCCAACAGGTTCAACACTACACCTATAGGACACTGATAGTTTACTTCGCTTTGCTGATCTTATTGCCAGTAATGATCATGCAGCTCAGCTTTAGCCTGTACATTCTGGATAATTATAACTGTATATAATTGTCATTCACAGCACATCAGATTATCTACATATCACAATACCATCAGTATATACACTGGGTATAACTTTGTACATATGCAATGTACATATATCATATTATAAATGAATTTTGACTCCCCACTGCACATTTTCACTGCCCATTTCTTTGCTCTATATATGTACATATATGTAAATATGAATCTATACTTTTCAGTTTGCTCAATGCTGTTATTTGCACTTCTGGTAAATACTAAACTCTGTGTGCAATACAGGTACTGTGCAATTACAATAATGTTTAAGATTTATTTTGACACTTCTGAGACATGAACACTGATTGCCCATTAGTCCTGAAAGACCAAGACTGCTTTTGCGTCACACTTTTCAAGTTTCAGCCAATCCGATGCTGCAGAAGCAGCAGCTCGAGCTTCCGGTCAGAGCTCGCGCTTCTGGAGAACGCAGTAATTACCGAACAGGGAATGATGCTGCATGCGCGCGCCCCGTGCACTCCCTGTTCCTCACCCAGCAGCAACCAACAGCGACTTTTAAAGATTTTAACACTAAGCTGGATTTATAAAGTATGGGTGAAGAAGACATGGTGTGCAGACCAGCAGGGCTGAAATTCACTATTGATCACATCCTTAAGAAGGACTTTGATGCCAACCGCAAGAATTCACAGCTCACCTCGGAGAGCAGCTGTTCATGTGAAGATCAGAAATGCCACAGAACAGGTAGTTGAATAATTTTAAATATAGTCAGTTTTGGGGGTTTATATAAAACTGTTCTTACATTCTCAGTGTCATACCTGTCATACTTTGGTACAAGTTTTTTGTGTGTGTGTGTGTGTTGTGCATGAATGAGAATGTTGTATATTTAATAAATAAATAAATTAATATTTAATGAATAAATTAAATTAATAAATAATTGAAGGTGCATGAATGGAATTCATCCATGTAACCCTGTTAAAATTTCAAACCTTAAAAAATATATATTAAATTTATAAAAGGTGTATGCATGATGTTTGCACTGGAAAAGCAAAGAAAGGTGAGGTTTAGTAGCTCTTATTCCACTGAGATCTGTTATATAATTATGACGCTCTTATGGGCATAAGGAGTCAAACGATAAAGGTTTGAAGATTAGCCACAAGCACCTGGCATTTTAATTCGATCAAAATATTGGTGTGCAGGTGCAAGTGCAGAAGAACACAAGAGGTTTTAAAAGGGGAATGAAAAATGTATTGGAAGAACGCAAAGGTTTTACGAACGAGCACAAGAGCATTGAAATATACAGTTTGCTCCATTCTCATGTTGTTCCATCGCCATATATTAAATGCCCCAGATTAATATAATTGCTGCAATGTGTTTTTCTTTCGACAGAGCACAGCGTTAGTGACATCTGTGGCCACTCTCTGGGCATCACAACAGAAGAAGGAAGTGGAAACTTTCCCATAACTTCCAACACAAACAGCAGCAGAGATGGCCTTTTGAAGCATCAGCAAAGCCAGAAGAAGACCAAACAGCTGGCGAAGAAGAAGAAGAAAACACGTACCATTTTCTCCAAAAGACAAATCTTCCAGCTTGAATCGACTTTTGACCTAAAGCGATATCTGAGCAGCGCTGAGCGTGCATGCCTGGCCAACTCCTTACAGCTTACTGAGACGCAGGTGAAGATCTGGTTTCAGAACAGAAGGAATAAACTGAAGCGGCAGATCTGCACAGACTTTGAGGGGCCGTACAGAGGAAGTGTAGGGAGCAGTGTTTTGGGAGGATGTTTGTTGCCCATGCCTGTTCCGCTTGTGTATACAGGGAGCATTCCACATTACCTCTATCTCTCCCATGCCAGCAAATATTTCAGCCTTTTTGAAGGAGACACGTGATTTCCCACAACACTGACTTAAAAAAAAAACAACCTAAATATATATTTCTTTTTGCATGGAAAAAACACAAAAATTTTAGAAGAAGCACAATACTGGACTAAAATCAATGAACTTGTGATATACAGTAAAGTCACACAAAAATAATATTGAACAGTAATTGTATTGTACTATGCAAAATGTTAATAAGGGAAACATTGAGCAATTCCCTATAAGCTTTATCACTCATGTGACACTTGATTAAATAATAATACCTTTTACCTTTTAAAAACAAAATATTATACAAAATCCTTGCTAAAATGACAATCAAGATCTTTGATAAAGGATCTCGTTTTTATTATAAAGGGAACATGTGATTGAAATAGATTTTGGAAGAGTATATAGGTTACCAATATTTGGGTTTCATAATTTAGTGAGATATATCCTGGTATTTCTAACTACCTTCAATACAATAAAAATGTCTTCTACCCTGGTGCTTTTTTATTTAATGAAGTAAATGAATAATCTGTATATATATATATATATATATATATACACTGTATATAATTGTAATAAATAAAATTGATTTGAGCAGATGAAGAGAGCAGTATTTGTAGAGTGTCCTCAAATGCCACCTAGTTTTTTTCGTCACATCTTTTCAGGTCACTTGCCTCTTTTGTGTTCAAGCTTTTCTCTGCTTCCATCTTTCAGAGCAAATTAAATGTTCGTTCCAGCCAAAATGTGCATACAGTCTCCAGCAAAATACTCAATGTTGATCATTTACACCGTATTATTATCATCAAGGTTCATAATAATCAACTCCTGTTGTTCTTTTAACGAAAAAACATTCAGAAAAAATTACTACTTGTACTTAAGCTTCATGTCATTCATTAGAATTTCAATAACTACAAGGAAAATGTTAAATCATTGTAGTCATTTGTCAGTGCATAGTTACCCTATGCGACCGTATAGATGATTAAAGATGCCCATTTCTCATTTGTCTCATTTACTTTATAAGCACATGACAATTACATCTGTGTAAAGTGTGTCATTTATAGGCCACACCATGGCAGTAAAATATTCAATAAACTAAATAATTTTTATCTGAATGCATTTTCCCCTATGTAGTCAAACAGATTACACATTTTAACTAAAAATGAATGCACTGGTCTCATTTACCCTAGGCTAAAAGAACGATTCAGATGATAACATACAAAAATAAGTATTATGATTTTAATTCAGAGAAAAATAAATTTATTAATTATATTGGTTGTATTGTATTAGTTCCTATAGATCCACTGAATTTCTTTAAACAAGGTATTTTTCCTGCCTGGAAATATAAATATTTTAAAATATTACAGTCAAATAGAATAAAGTAAAAGTTCTCAAAATATAATTTGACAGAAAAAACATTGACAAATTGTGCTTTCAATGTAATATTCTGTATAGGTATGTTTGGCTGTCTGCGAAGCTAGAAAAAAAATATCTATAAATAAATCTAAACATAAATTAAAGTACATTTTATTTTCTAAACTGTCCTTTTTTTTTTATTCTGTACAGTGTTTCTAAAGTTAGTAGTCTTTCATACATATTTTTTTTCCTGTGGTTTATCAATAATTATAATACTCTTTAATTGAATTTATTTTAATTGTCTAGCACTTTCCCTGCCTGGCTAAGCCACAGTTGCCTCCTATTGAGGATTGTTTACTTTTGTGTGGAGCTGCAGAGTATCATCTGCATGTCATCTGAATTAAATCACACTGTAACCTATTTAATGATAAGTTATATATCCATGCAAAAGGGAATAGCAGAGCTGGACAAATTAGAATATGTGAATTTGTTGCCAATTATGAGATTATATGATCATGGTATATTGGTATATTAAAACATTGAATATTGGTACTTTTAAATCTGCAGTGCAGTCTCGAACACATTGTCTATTTGACACTGATATGTGTGTGTTTGTGTGTGTGTGTTTGTGTGTGCGTGTGTGTGCGTGTTCATGAGGGGTTGGCTGTAGCCGCCAGACTTCCTGGCTCTGCTTGTGATGACTCTTGGTGGTGTATGTGCCACCCAATGCCACTTTGCTCTTTGCTCTAGAACCTCAAGGTATAAATGACCTTCTTGTTGCTGAGCCACTCTGTGATGTGGAGCCATTTATGAGGTGATGGGAAATCAATTAAGGCTTTACCCCATCAAAGGCTCCTAATGCCAGCATACCATATGCACTCTTTTAGGGCTATCGATGTCTTGTGGCACTATAATACAAGATATTGACTTACTGCCATGCATGTCAACAAAGTGTACACACATCCTTTTGGGTTCAGTGAAGTTACCGCAACTTCCTTTTTATTTAAATGGAGATTTAAGCCTGAAACTACTCTGTTCTGATTGTAACAGATCACAAAATTCTGGTTCCTCTTTGGTTGTCAAATGGCAATGACACTCCTCAAGTATGTAATAGCAATGGAACAAAGAAATAGATTAACGGTGAAATTTTTTTGGGGGAAGTCAAACCTAGGTTTTTTTGCTGCTTAAGCTGGTATGTATCTCTTGTTTAGTCATGTAAAATTATGTTTATTCAGGAAGAAGATATGATTATCATACATGCACTAAACATAATGTAATGTTTTTTAAAAAAGAAATCCAATTTCATGCAAATGAAGATTTAAGAAACACTATTGTCACTAAGCCCACATCAGCCTAAACCTTAACCTCTTTAAAAATTTTGCTATGTGATCAGTAAAGTATTCTGATTATGATTCTGATATAATGTAAAGATCTAATACAAAATATAAATAATTACAATTTAGGCAGTGCAACAGGCTATTGGCTTAAAATACTTAAAATGTTCTCTAGATGTTACACTGGCAAAAGCAATATCACCAAACTGAACTCGATTCATTGAGTAATTCTGAATGGTGATAATCCTAATTATATATTGAAATTTATCATTAAAGGAATAGAAAACAGTAAATATTGAGCTAGGCGCTAAGGCAGGAACATATTTGTCCTTTACCTATAAACATAAAAAAAAGGCAAATTACTTTTTATTCCACAAAAACATTCTAAAAATAAACGAGTCAGAAGAAAAAAAGCAGTCATGAAAAAAACCCTTTAGTTCCTTAAAGAACTGTTTTTGGTTCCCTAAAATCCTTTTACAAGATCCACCATCCAGCTTCATGGAAAACTCATAGTGGTAAGTTTACTTCTCCATAAAGGAGAAACCAATACATCCCTCTGATGCATTACAAGTGTAGACAATTACTTCAAAATCTTAAACTTTAATGCTATTAGTTTTAAAGCATACTGCACAATGATGATCGATGACCAACACTCAAAAACACTCAGGTCTTCAGTCATAGTTAAGAACAGTGTTTACACAATTAGCTGTTATCCCAGCAGTGCTAAAATATAAGAATGTATGTTTGGAAAAGAAAAATCATCCAGAAGCCAGCAGTTCAAGCTGAGAGCAGTTTGCGCTCAGTCGTGGAGGAGTATACAGAGCTCCACAGTAGATCCATCACCCTTTTACATGATTATATTGCATTAAACCATTAAACAAAATATAAATGTAAAATATCATACCCTTCAAGCAGCACAAATGTCTTAAATACTAAAGCAATGACATTTAAGACCTCATTTGTACCGTCAAAATTGCAGTACCAAGCTTTACTCAAATAACGTCATTTTTCACTGCACATAAAATGGATCTATTTATGCTAATCTCATTATCTTGCTAGCTTAAATGGGAATTGTGTGACATGTTCTGTTTACTTAGTAAATAAAAGGAGAATTGACATATACTTAATTCATCATTAACATTTGGTTGTCTAAAGGGATTATAAAATGAAATATTATTAGGGCAATATGTAATAAGGAACATTATATGTAGCCTAATTCAGTTCAGCTAAAGCCTAGGTGCATGATCTGGAAAAAATCATTTACAACATAAACAACATCCCAAAAACTTCGAATAGAAATATTCTCTGCAGCTGATAGCTGGTAGCTGGTAGCTCTTGGTCTTCCTTTCGTGGAACAGTCCTCATAAGATTCTGTTTCATCTCATCAGCATTTGATGGATTTGATGATTGCACTTGGGAATACATTTTAAGTTATTAAGATTTTTTAGATTGACTGACCTTCATTTCTTTAAGTAACTGAGTGTTTCTTGCCATTATATGGATTTGTACAGTAGTTGTAGTGGCACTAATAGTGTTATTGACTCTGTACTCACACTTTCCTCTGCACAAGACAACTGATAGTCTAAAACACACGAAGAAGTGTCACAAATTAATTCCTGACAAGGCAAACCTGTGAACCGAAAACCATTCCAGGTGACCACCACATGAATCTTAGGAGAGAATTACATGAGTGTGCCAAGCTGTCATCATACAAATCAAAACATAAAACATGTTCTTTTTTTGTGTCTGTATACGTGTTCTTTCTTCTTCAGTATTTTTGTACAAAATTTAAAAAATTGGGAAAAAAAATTGGGAATACATTTAAAAAAGAAAGACAATCCTTTGAAGGAGACAGATTGTCCAAACGGTAGTTTTACTAGTATTGTATGTACATGAAAAATTCCCTGATGTCAATAAAGTACAGAAAGTTTTTCTAAAATTACAATTACAAATATGACTAAATTGGTCTTCACAACCACAAAACAACCACAAATGACCAATGCTTAAAATATGAAGCTACATATACAAGCAACATTTATATAAGAGAAAGATGTTTGCCTCAAACAATCAAGGAATGTGTTGAGGCTACCTGACAAATTAATTGCCAAGCTTGCTAATATTATTTTTTTAAATGATTTAGTACGTAGTGCTTAGTAGATAGAAAGACGAAGAAACACACATTCCTTTCATTCTTTGAATGATTACATATGGCTAATAACATTTGGACAAGTCAAATGAAAAGCAATGACCTCTTGCCTCCCCTGAGCTGTGTGTCATTCAGGACTTTATAATTTCATTCTTGCTGACCCATCTGCCCTGAAGGCCAGCATGGCACTTGGACTACTCATAGAGCTGACATTTGACCAACAACATGGGAGCAACTCACATTACATTGGAGACAGCAATCTGCTCTGTTCATCAAAGATTTGATGTTTTCAGACCATTGAACATGGCTTGGCAAAAATATTAGAAAATCAATATTATGACTTAGTGAAAACCGATACTGAACTAATGGATGTGGCTCAGCCTTGACATGGAAGTGGGGTTAAATTCATGTTTATGTGGCTGGCCAAGACCAGGGGTCGCAAGCCTGACAGTCTATCTGCCTTTAATGGATGACTATTGACTGAGTTAGATCAGAACATTGGTGCTATATTGTGTCACTTTGGGAGGGTCTCTTCTCTGAGCTACAGATCAATAGTGTATCAGCAACACATTAGTGTGGTCTATTGTCTTGTCTCTTTCATTAGAGGCCATGTAATAGTCATTAACTCATATGCGTATTTAGAGACTTGTATCTTCATATAAGAAACATATCAGAAAAAAATATTTTTCCAAATATGCCTTACTCTAGTACAGGGGTGGCCAACCCGCGGCTCGCGAGCCACATGCGGCTCTTTGGCTGGTTTCATGCGGCTCTTACGTTCATACCGAAGTTTGTGTTTGTGTTTTTTTAATGTGTGTGTTCACTTCGCTTGAGTTCAATACGGTATTTTTAAGACTTAAATGATCTTGCCCCTACTGGGAAACTTTGTGGTATATTCATCTCACACACATGCGCATTTGATGAAAATACCGTATAGAACTCAAACGAAGTGAACGCGCACATAAAACAAAACCACAAACAAGGTCTGTGTTTTCTACCATGAAACACATGAAATCAAAGCAGCGATCTGTTCTGACTGAACAAACCAGATTTAAAGGGGATTGTTCAAGGCAAGGAATGCCAAAAGTCCAAAAATCCAAAAGTCCAAAAGTCCAGTAACATGCATAGTAAAAGAAAAACGCTATTGTAAATTATTATATTTTTGTTTGTGGACTTGGTTGAACTGACAGTTTGTGTGTGTGTGAGACAGTGCACACAATGTTCATTGTTGAAAATGACTGGGCTGTGGTCTTAGAACTGTAGGAGTCAATTTCTGTCATTATGTTGGCGTGTGACATTTACAATAAATATGGCTGAGCAGAGGTGTGTGTGTGTGTGTGTGTGTGTGTGTGTGTGTGTGTGTGTTAGAGGAAGGGATGGGTGATGTTCATGTGTGGCCATGTGTATGATGTGGCTCTTTGCAGTAACACAGTAAAAAAATGTGACTCTCGATCTCTGACTGGCTGTGATCGATTTACTAATCCTATGTGAGTTAATAAACATCTTGCGTTTTTTTAAAGACTAGATGATAATATTTTTGCTGTGGAACTGCACCTCTCTGCTTCATCTCAGCACAAATTACCTATGAGTGTTCAGCAAGTTGAAAGGAGCCTGAGGTTCAAATGAGGATCTTCTGCTAGTTGTAGCATGCAGTCTGCACACTCAACTGTGATGCAATCTGTCACACACAATTCATGCCAGGATTATTACGACTGCTAACAATAGCCTTTGAAAGAATGAGTGATCTTTGGAAATGTCAGAGTTCACAGTAACTGCCACTGTCAACAAATATTAAATGCACACAATTAGACAGAATCTACTGTAAGATTTAAAATTATTTACACGTCAATCAAAGACAACCTTAAATAAACCTGCTTTTGAAATTATTTATGTTGCAGGGATGCAGTTCAGTGTTGGATATATAAATGACGTATTATTGCTAACATTAACTTCAAACTATTGAGATAATAAAGTTTTTCGATGAATAGCCTGCATAACTAGAGGACAATATAGCGATTTGTGGATGTTTCGAAGGCACTTGCATGAATTACTAAGCCATCAGTTTTAGCTAAAAAAACATATACCATACACATGTAAAAAAGAAAAAGAAAATGTATATTATCTGAATGAATTACCGTAGCTCTCAACATAGAATGATGTGCCATACAGTTTCTGACGAAAAAAAAGAAGTGATCTGAAATATGTACAGATTCAGAAACATAATTAACAAATACTATATTTGAAAAACTTATACAATGTTGTAAACAATCTCTTTTAGTTAAAATGACCTTAGTGACACTTTTGAGTAACTGGTAAACAAAGAGTAGGCACAAAGTATGCAAAGACTATAGAATAATGTAAATAATTAAAATAAAAAAGGAATAATTAAGCATTATAATAATGTATACAGATTAACACCATATTCATCAACCTATAGAAAATTCACTGCATTTTGCTGTGTGTCTACTTGTAAGATGTACCAAGGTCGAGAGAAGTGCTATAACAGATTGTTATGTCACCGTTAGAAGGCTGTGATAAAGTCATATTCATGTTGCATTATGCATGACTGGAAGACCCACTTCTCTCTCCTGTCTGCTCTATTCACATCATGCCGTATTAACTGGAGCGGCTAAGGACTCTCTATTACTGCAGAGTGCAGCTAACAAGCTGAGAGGACTGGAGATCTAGTGATGGCCAAAATGTTCTATGTATATAAATATGGAGCAGGTTTAATCTGCAAATTTTGATAAAACACCAAAAACACAGTAGATAGCATATGCGATAATTTTAACTCATCTGCTTTCTTTTACCATTTCATTAAAACTCTTAAACATGTCAATCAAATTTACAAAAACAGCTGAATTATTATGTAGTATTATATAAAATACATACATTAAAAATATCCATTCTTTAATTTAAGTCATCAATGAATTTCAATCTTACGGTTCATTTTGTCTGAGGACATCATTAAGAGTTAATGCGATAAATACTCAAAGAGCTTTTTATTACATTGGGCTAAAGAAATATGTGATTTTTGGATTTTGTGTTTAATGCACATTTGAACACTTCTTCTGTCCAGCCTAGAGCAAATTGACAGGGGGAATCAGATCATTCCAGAGTGAGTGAGACAAAGTATGAATTATTGCTTATTATAAAAGCTCATTAAGGCTGCCACTTATGCTTAGACTTCACTCATAAGAGGTGTTATTTAGGGTGGATAGCACAAATGCTCACATGAGAGGGAGAGGATAAAACACCACGTGTATGACAGCTATAAAACCATCTGCACAAAAAGAAAAGGAAAAACTCACAAAACACATGAAGGACTTGTCTTTGAATGAGAGCTTTGTGTTTCTTATAGTGTTTTAATAATTCACTGATTTTTTTCGGTTAACCTAAAAGTGTACAAGAACAATATTGTCCTTAAGTAATGGAGCTTGTGCTTATTGATGAAATTAGCAGATAAACAATAATAACATTTAACTGGATAACAATGAATCTAACATATTTATAAGTAATGCAATGAGATAAAGCATTGCTCAAGGTTGGTAAATATGGAAACTGAGTAAATTCCAGTTTTCTGTCAATAGGCTCTCATTGCACTTTTGTCTTCATGATGATGCCCGGGGATCACAGACTTTCAGGTATTACTGTAGCTTTTCTTTCACTTGATGTGATGAAGTAAAAAAATACAAATAAAAACGCGATAAACGAAATTCTGCAATAAACGGACGCCACGCCATAGATCATCCTTCCACACACTTTAAACACACACAGAAAACATTTGCAAGAATACGTAGTTATATTTGTATTAATCAATTCATTATTTCAACATAAAACTCCATAAATACAATTCCCTATTGTTTTTTTGGTCTATTCTGCTATCCGTGAGAGACTGGAAAAAACAAATTAGTTATGTGGTAAATGCAGTTCCACCATAAACTGGGGGTGCGAGATTTTTTATTGTTGTTAGGTAAACAATCGCTACCCACTGCTCACCACAGCTGGAGTTTTAAGAGGTGAGATGCAGACATATTATCTCCCCTGGTAACTCACCACTATTATGATAATAGTTAATGCTAGTGCTAATGCTAACAAAGCACTGCAAGAGCTGCACAACAAAATCAGTGAGCAACAAACGGCCCACCTGGTAGATTTTTCATTGTTTCCTGGTTTTTCAACCATGTAAAACTAGTAAATTTTGCACCCAAGTATTACTATCAACTTTGCCACAAGTGGAGACAACAACAAAGAGATACCTCACCATACAGCATACAGGCCACTGATAAAGCACTCCAGGTCAGTACAAAGGACTATCAGAGTATGGCCAGAAGGAGCCACTTTAACCCTACAGGACTGTTTTGAGTGCACGAACTGGAACGTGTTCAGGTTAGCTGACACATATGACCAGCACATTTGTCTGGACAAACACATTGACTCTATGACTGGGTACATATAGAAGTGTCCTGAAGACTTAACTGTGCAAAAAACTTAACTACATGTGCTATGCAAAAGCGGTGGATGACTGGTGAGGTCCAAGCATGCTCAAACAGAGAGATGCTTCCTTTAAGTTGGGGGTAGAAGGACCTTTCAGGTCAGCAAGAGCTCAGCTTTCAAAAGCCATCAGGAAAGCAAAACACCAGTATGCACAAAACATTTACAGTCATTTCTGTGATATTAAGGACCCCAAGAGCATGTGGCATGGCATTCAGACCCATTCAGTAAACCCACATCTCTCTGACATTTTAAACGACTTTTATGCATGATCTGAACAACACACAAGCATGCAAGTCCATGCCCACCACTGAGGAGCAGGTGCTCTGCCTGGATACTGCTGACATGATGAAGACATAATCTAGAGTAAACACACGGCAAGCTGCAGGCCCGGTCACAGACATCTTTAAAATTTCCCTGAGCCAGAAAAAGACCACTTTCTGGTGCTGAAAATGTCAACAATGAGTTGTCTTAATGATTACTGTCCAGTAGCACTAAATGCTATCATGATGAAGTGCTTTAAGCATCTGGTCAAGAGACACATTCTCTCTGCTCTTCCCACCTTACTGCACCCACTCAAATTTGCATACTGTTCCAACTGCTTCACCAATGATGCTCTCTCTTAAACCCTGCACTCTGTCCTCTCACATCTGGACACAAAGAGCACGTATGTCAGATGCTGTTTGTTGACTTCAGCTTAGCATTTAATACAATAATCCCTCAGCAACTGGTGGGGAAACTTTCTCTACTGAGACTCAACACTCCACACTGGATTCTTGACTTCCTGAAAAAGAGACCACAGTCAGTGTGCACTAAACACAGGTGCCCCTGAGGCTGTGTACTCAGCCCACTGCTGTTCACTCTGCTCACCCATGACTGCATGGCAAAATCAGAATTCAAACTCATCGTCAAGTTTGCTGAAGACACGACAGTGCTGGGCCTCATCAGCAATGATAAAGAAACACCATATAGAGAGGAGGTGAAACAACTGGCGAACTGCTGTCACAACAACAACTTGTCTCTTAATGTAGACAAAACAAAGGAGATTGTTGTCGACTTCAGGAAAGAATCGGTGGCTCCATTGTGGAGAGAGCCAGTAGCACCAAGTTTATTGGTGAACACATGTCTGATGACCTTACCTGGACTGCCAACACCAACTCCACTGTGAAGAATGCCCAACAACGCCTGCACTTCCTGAGGAGGTTGAAGAGAGCCAGCCCCCCACCACCCATACTTACAATCTTCTACAGAGAATCTGGGTGAGAGGGTCCTGGTCAACTGCATCACTGTGTGGTGCGGAAACTGCGAAACCCTACAGCGCATAGTGAGGACAGCTGAGCAGATCCAAAAAATCTCCCCCCTATTCAGGACATCTTTAATACATGTTTCATATGCAGAGCCTCGTTTACCATTGTAAAAGATCATGCTACAAGGTTCTGAAAAAGCTTCTTCCCCCAAGATGAGCCCTAAACACCCTAGTGCCACCCTCCTTAATTGCACACTATGGATATTGGACATGACATACAACATAACATAACACAACATAACATAACATAACATAACATAACATAACATAACATAACATAACATAACACACATACTTGCATTTAGCCACTTTACTGAGCATTAAAAAAATGCTCATTGGACATATCTGCAGACATTTGCCCATTTCAGGGACATACTGATTACTATAGGTATCCGCTCATTCTGTTAAACACTACACACTGAACATTGCACACCTCTATATATTGTGTATACTTGTAAATACTGGACATTGCACACATTTGCACACGGTCGCTCAGACTGTCGCTCCTTACTTTACCTAACTTTTAACTCTGTACATTAGTACATCCCAACCTCATCTATTACATCTACCTCATATGTATCGCACCATATCTCTGCTATGTTTAATGTCTAGTTTTATTTATTTATGTTTAATGTCACTCAATTAAAACAATTGCTGCTTCACTTTCTATGCACCTTGGTCCGTAGTAACACCATTTCGTTTTTCTGTATACTGTGTATGTAGAACAATGACAATAAAGCTTGAGTTGAGTTGAGTTGAGTTGAGTTGAGCTGAGTTGAGTTGAGTTGAGGTGAGGTGAGGTGAGTTGTGCTCTGTTGATGCTTGTTTTTATGACAGCTCCCAAATGATTTAAGTCTTATTAGCCAATATGTCTCACTGTTTAACATTACTGAATATAAATACAACTTCACTTTTAGCACTCACTGTGTCAGGTGTCCCATCACTCCAGTAGCTGCTAAAATGGCCGAATGCATTTTATATGCATGTCTGAGCTTGAGTGCCTCAGAGCACTTTCCACTAGGATGTTCTACTTTAAAGGGCTAATTTTGCATATTTAATAACTAGGCTTATGCTTTGAATGAGTAATAAGCACAAGGAAATACAAATTACACTCAGACACTTTCTTTACATTTTCTTTTACATGACTCCATTATTCATCTATTTCAGATATTAATTTAACAAAATTTGTAAAAGATTAGCTTTTGTTAGAAAAGTAAGACTGATGTATAGCAGATTTCCAGAGAATGTGCCAAGGCACATTAAAACCTATTCTAACACACCTGCCTTACTAACACATTTTATGTTTTTTTTATTTGTAGTATATATTATTGATTTAAAGACAAAATGGTCAAAAGACAAACATTTTTAATAGATAAAAGTGAGAGTGTCCTGAATGGGAACATAAAAAATGCTATCAGAAACAGTAGGTTTTTGGATGGGAGACCTTCATATTGAGCAACATACAAAAACAGTTAAATTCACTCTGCATTTTGATGCTGTGCTGTGTGTGTGTGTGTGTGTGTGTGTGTGTGTGTGTGTGTGAGAGAGAGAGAGAGAGAGAGACAGAGAGACAGAGAGACAGAGAGAGAGAGACAGTTGATACTGAGAACACTGAGCTTGCATTTTGATGCTGTGCTGTGTGTGTGTGTGTGTGTGTGTGTGTGTGTGTGTGTGTGTGAGAGAGAGAGAGAGAGAGAGAGAGAGAGAGAGAGAGAGAGAGAGAGAGAGACAGAGAGACAGAGAGACAGAGAGACAGTTGATACTGAGAACACTGAGCTCTGACATTATTTTTAGTAAGTGCCACCTCAGCTCTTTATACACACAGCACAGCATCAAAATGCTGAGTGAATTTAACTGTTTTTGTATGTTGCTCAATATGAAGGTCTCCCATCCAAAAACTTACTGTTACTGATAGCATTTTTATGTTCCCATTCAGTTTTTGGGCACTGCTGTTGTAGAAACTAATTTGCTATATTTTATAGAATTTATTTGCCTTGAATAAATCAAATAAAAGGATGTGCTTAAACACAGCTTGGTTTGCCATTATAACTAAGGCATTTCTGACAACAATGGCCATGTTTTGCAGAGCTTCATGCTTCATTTGCCATGTTATCCCTGGTTCATTTGTTTTGTTCAATTTTGCTTAAGGGCTTTAATAAAGAGACAAGCTTATTATCTTTTGCTGAAGTAATTATCTCCTACAATCTGATAGTTGCTGACATTGAACAAGCAGAGCTGGAGATGATACTGAGCTATTCCTGATGATCCAAATACTGTTATGCTAGTTTGACAGAACACAGTAAATCATCTTGATGTATAGCCAACAAAATAAATGTATTTATTCACCACACAGTTTGAAAAGCTTTTGTTTTTTCCCTTGAAGGATCACCTTCGTCTATTAAAGTATCCTGAAGGTAGTGTTGTTTTAACAGAGTATAATGTCCCCAAATATAGGTCACAATGTCCCCATACATAGGCCACCAAGGCTCACTGAAGGTTTGATATGTAGAGAAATTATTTAAATCATACTGTATGCTCTGTCCATCAGTCACCAGATCTTAAACCAATTCTACAGATATGGAAATTTGAAACCTAATAGACTATAGGCACGAAAACAAGCGTATGAATGATTTTCTCTTTTCAAATATACACGACTTGCACTGCACACTTGTGTACAGATTAAAAGTCAGGGTGATCTGTAAATATTATATAACAAAATGAATATATATTAACAGATAGCACTGTAGAATGTCTTATATGAAGTGGTAATTAGAGATAGTTAGGTAGAGATAGATGAGTGTTATAATATAATAGCATTTTGGGCACTTTTCCAAAATATTAATTTGTATTGATATATAGGTCGGGAAGATCCTCGTTCAATAAATGACATTACTGAGATGTAAGAGATAAGGTAAATGTTAATTTTGCTGCTACATGTTTAGCCTGACTATTTTAGTGCTAAGTCACACAATTATGGGTCATGAAGCAGGATTTGGTCAAGCATGAAATGCTGCAGTCTCCTGGTTTGAGGACATCTACTGAAGTAACAATGGCCAATTTTATTTATAACAAGTCTGTGACTTTGTAAAAAAAAACACCAGCACTACCACTACCACCAGCGACAAGAACAACACCAACAACAAAAACAGTTACTAGACCAATTGCTAAAATGCAAAGTCATTGATGGGGCTATGAAATCTGTTTAAAAAATGGCCCCAAAAGAACATTGCTGCCCCCTGGTGGATCTCTTATTATTACACAATATATTGCTTTATTTTAATTACACACGTGTTTGCCAACTAGTTTATAAAATCTTTTTATTTTTATATATATATATATATATACACACACACAGTTGAAGCTAATTACCTACTCAATCCAATCTACTGTCCAGATACACTTTTAAAAACTTCACAACATATTTTCCCTTAAATTAAGTAAGAATCTTACAAAGTTCTTGCAACATTTTTAACCTAGTTTATATGTTGATACTAACAGGTGCTTTCTGCTTTCTGGTGTTTGGAGACTAATTGTGTTACACTAATTATACTTTTAAAAATATGTGTTAGGTAAATGTAAACGACCTGAGAGCATATCATTTATACACTAGCCAAGCTGACACCTGAACACATAAACTAACTCAGTGTAATATGTAAATGTGCATATTTATTTTTTCATAATTGAAGGAATCATTATCAATAAAAAAAGCACCACAACAAAGTTATATAATTGTCACTCACACATGCACACACACACACACACACACACACACACACACACACACACACACACACACACACACACACACATATGCACATGCACACACATTCACATTCTGATCAACTTGTCCTTTCCTCCTGGCTACATCTGACACCTTCACAAGGAATCATTGATTCTTTCCATCACCCTCTGCTTCTCCTAATCTCTGAAATTCACTGACATACTTAAAACAGGATTAATTCCAAAGACATGAATAAGCCTTTATCAGCTAACTCAGGTACACATTATTCACACCAAAATGGCATACAACACACTGTACTCTTTAACCCAAACTTTATTTTTGCTCCAGGCAACATTTTTGCCATACTTATACAGAAAATTTATTTAGATGTTATTTTGTCTTCATACAAATATTGATAATAGATATCTGGAATGAAATGATACAGACTTGTTTTGTAGAATAAACTGTAAAAATTTCATTAGATGTGTGTGTATATATACATATATATATATATATATATGTATATATATATATATATATACACACACACACACACAACTGAAGCCCTTTCTAAACCGGGTATAGATTTAGTAGATAGTGATCTTGCCTTAAACTTCAAACAATGAGCCAACCATCAGGGCTGACCAAGAGAGAATGTGAACCAGAGACACATGCATATGTGGCATTATTAGGGATTCATTCAAACTTGAGTGTCTCTGTCATGATCAAAACAATAGCAGAACAAAACAATAGCTGAAAGGATTTAGAGATGCTAAAGTAAAGATTAAAGGGAAATGATAGAAGAGAAAAAAGGTGGGGAGTGGACAGCAGACAATAACCCTTTGTATCTCTGTGAATGAAGGATGCAAAGAGAATGAGTTGCGTTAACCTGTGCTAGTGTGGTCACAGACCTTACTTATGCATCTAGTGCCTATGTATTGTATATAGTGAGCAAGAAAATTAAATTTTTGTGTCAGAATTTGAACTGTACAAATAAAAACCTTTCATTATCACACAAAGTAAAATTGCACATGGCAAGCTTTAATCATTTTACTTCATTAAAAAACGAAATAATAGTGCATTAAGTGAGGTCAGGGCAAATAATAGCATGGCATGTAAGTGTCTGGTAACACACAAATACCTTGACATATACCATTGTAATGTGCTTGATTACACAGATGTTTATATAACCTGCACTACTGATTTTGGCAGTGAATGCATTCACCAAAGTAACAATACAGTAATAAAAATTGTAGTTCAGTTACATAGCATTTAGGACAATTAGCAGAAAATGCTGAGAGATGATGTGAGGACTCAGATCAGTGCCTGTTCAAAGTGGTGCATAAGAGCAGGGAAACAGTGTGGGGAAAATGGTGGATGAAAAAATGGTGAAGGAGTGTAAAGGGTGAAAGGAAGCACTGAGTTGTATCTGGTCCACGGTGTAATAAGAAAAGTCTAAACCAGACCGGAGTCAGATACACTATCAGTGTGCTATTGTGCTATTGAGACATTAGAATGCTACCAAATGTTTCCTATATTGTGGATGATTATAAAAGTTTGTCAACTGTAAATGTAAAACTATAAAAATAATACACATTATTATAAATAATTAACATTTATCTTTTACAAAGTATATCACTATATGAATTATATAAGGGAAGTAAGTACTCAAGTTCTGAAGATATGTTCATTTCTCCTCCCATGTTTAACCTTCCAATTATATGGGCAATATTTTGTGGACACTATAAAACGAATCAAGATTCGGGCTTTTGGAGATTTGTGCTCATTCAGACCAAAGGGCATTAGAAGAGTTATCTACTGATGGGTGAAGAGGTGAAGTCAAGTCAAGCCAAGTTTATTTCTATGTCGCTTTTCACAATGGACATTGTCTCAAAGCAGCTTTACAGAATTTAAGATGAGGTTGAATGATGTGTATTAATCCCTGATGAGCAACCTGAGCGACTGTTGCAAGGTCTGTGGTGTATTCAGCTTTCCATTTCATCACGATGGTGCTTAATAAGGCTGAGGTCAGATTTCAATAGCAGGCCAGTTAAGATCTTCCACTTCAACTCATGCAAACCACATTTTCCTGGAACTTGCATTGTGCACAGGGGTATTGTCATGCTAGAGCATGTTTGTGAAGGGAACATGTAATGTTACTGCATCTACCACTTTGTGGTAACATTGAGCAAAGAACCACATTTGGCTGGAAAAGTTGTGTGTCCCAATAAGTTCATCTACAAGAATAAAACTTAATCATAAAGTTCTACTTCGGATTTTCATGGAGAAAATGTTAAAATGTTTTTTTTTTTTAATTATTTTAATACATGTGAATTTTAGTGTATTGATTTCCATTAAAGTAACTATCTCTTCTTTAGCCCATGCCATCTACCTGTAAACACAGTCTATCAAACCCTGGTCTATCATTTCTGCAAAATATCTATCTGGGTTCATCCTACTTGCAACAGATTTATCCTGGAAAAAATATCTGTTTCTTTTTCACAAAACCCTGTGCTGCAATGACATCCAAGGCTGGCACTGGTTTGTAATAGCAGGCTGTAGGCTTAATGGGTCCAAAGGTTGAAGGATAAGAGGAAATTCTGTGAGCTAGTTATCCCACAA
>MU576718.1:421927-497868 GCA_024362625.1 Silurus asotus | reverse complement strand
TAGTTATTTAGAAATACAAATGTAGTCCTCCAGGGGATATTTGTACCACTGCTATACAAATGCTCTAACAATCTAAAGATTCGTTATTACTGCTTCGAGACAATGTCGGTCTGCTTTGAGACAATGTCTGTTGTGAAAAGCGCCATAGAAATAAAACTTGATATACAGAACAGAAAACAAACATTTAGACAGCATCATAGTTATTTAGAAATACAAATGTAGTCCTCCAGGGGATATTTGTACCACTGCTATACAAATGCTCTAACAATCTAAAGATTCGTTATTACTGCTTCGAGACAATGTCGGTCTGCTTTGAGACAATGTCTGTTGTGAAAAGCGCCATAGAAATAAAACTTGAAACTTACTCCATTGTTATGTAACATTTTCTTAAAATCTTTTATTATTTAAAAATACAGATAGATTTTTTTACCCTTTAGTCTATTAATAAACACATTAATCTTTTAGTTATTTTCATGTCGTTTCGTGCCTTGAAAAAATCTTGCTCCAAAAAGCTCAAGGTGTCACGTTTGTTTTTTTGCTTGAAACTGATAAATTATAAGAGATGGCAAAATTCAGATTTCTAATGCTTGATGAAAAAGTGTACAAGACTGAATAGAGGACTTGTTGAGAAAAGTTAGAGAGATTGGCAGCTTTAGCTGAGGGTAGGGTAAAATTCAGGTTTTATTTCATTTTTTTTAAATGAAATTGTATGTATTGATTGTCTTACCGACTCCAAGAAAGTCAGAAGAGCCTCTTTATTTTCTAACCAGCCTGTAGATAAATCATCCTCTGCTGGGAATTTGTCACACCCCAGCTCTACTGTTATCTCAAAGCAATTTGTGTGGAGGTAATTAAAGTCTCCCATTCCTGCCATAAAAAGGAAGGTGGGAAATAATTTTATATAAACCTGATCATGGCAACATTAATTCAATTAATAGTGTATGTTCACCATGCTTACCTCCTATTTTGTTGTACCACTGAGCCCCATTTACAATCCCTTCTTTATCAGCATATTTGCCACCACACCTGTCAGTTTCCTGACTAGACATTGTGGAATGGGCATATGCATAAGTTCTGGCCAACTGCCTGAAGACCTGCAATTCAAATATCTTGTGTAACACTGCTGCAATTGTATTTGGTATTGAGATTTTGATTGCTTGTGTTGCATCAGTTGGCTTACTGCAGTTCGTAACTAGTACTTATTCATGGCAGTGTTACAACAGTACAGTGATGAAATTTGCCTATTAGCTGCCAAGAGTCACCTGCTCGTCTGGAGTGGGAGAGAACATGTTCTTTTTGTGAGGATGCTTTGAGAGGTCATAAGGGTAAGACACCACAAGTTCTCCTCCATGAAAGCTGGCAGACAGAACAAACGGAATGGACCGTATCCACTTCATAACAGCATATGTCTCTGGAGCAACCTTTATAATGTACACACACACACACACACAAACATTACACTACAGTTTAACATTTTACATAAATGAAATCGTATATGTATTTTGTGGTGCTTCTGAATATAGGGATTAAGATCTTACCTTACCAAGCCAATATGAGTCTGGAATGTGAATATGGTCATTGCGAAAGTATTTGAGTCTCCGCTGGTCATAGACAAAAGAAGTCAGGTCTGGGAAATTCCTATTGAGGTCTATATTCTGGGCATTGTAATGGCCAGCTGTATATCCAGTGTATATGACATCCTGTGAATTTATTATGACAATAAATAAATGTATTGTCTGGACAAAAGTATTCATACTAGTGGTTTTGGATTGGTGATGATTTAAACCACGTGTCTTCCACTTGCAAATTCCTGCAAACCATTGTGTGAAATTCATGAAGACCTCTGTGGTTTCTCTCAAAAGCATTATAAACTCTCACAATGGTCCTTCTGTAATAAGTTGGATTTCTTGTGCAACAAAAAACTGCATTGTAATTTTATTTTTTTTATCAACCCTTCTGAAGCTACAGACAGTAAGACTAATGTTCCATTAGTCCAATAATTCACATGGACATAAAGTTTGCAGGGTTGTAGTATTCAAAGGGGGACAGTTGAAATCATAGACAATTCAGACAGCTTCACATTGAACAGCGTCAATCAAAATGCAATAAAATATAAACATTTTCTTCCTCTATCAAAATTGAATGAAGAATATTGTAAATAAATATTAATAGCAAATCAATTATGGGGAACAAAAGAGTTAATAGCCTCTCACCTCATCATGATTTGAGTCAGAACCTCTGTTCATTTCAGAAAGGGCTAATTCAAAACCATCAGGGTTCATGGAGGGCAAAATGTGAATGCGTGTGGTATTGATGAGAGTCTGGATCCGTGTATTTCCCAAAAGATACTCAGTACACAGGTACTGAGCCAAGTAAATCAGCAGCTCTCGACCCATGACCTCATTCCCATGCATGTTTCCAATGTATTTGACCTCTGGTTTCACTTACCAAACAAGAGAAAACAGAAAACAACAAACTTTGCACTTATTGGCCACTATCATCAAACATTTGTTTTGGCATTTGTTTTCCACAAGAGCTATTGTGTTGGGTTTTTACATTGTTGTCTTTGGGAACTTTTTAAAGCAAAAAAAGATAAATGCGGTACAAGAATTTATACAGCAAAAAATGTTAGAGTTCACTCTGCTCCAGTGCATTTATTGAACCATCTAACAGCTATTGCTTTTGAATCACTTACATAGTTCATGTTCTCCAGGGTTGCTTGAAAACTCAATTACAAGCAGGTCTTTCCTTTCGAAGCTCTGCCCTATACTGTATGTCCTTGAAATGTGAGAGCATTCTTGTGCTGTCTTATAGAGGATGTTGAACATTTGTGTGTTGGAGTGATACATGAACTGGATTGTTGATGAGGATCCTTCTATTGAAAGGTTATCCATCTCAGGCTCTTCTTTAATAAAAAAGAGTTTAAAAGTTATATATATATATATAATTCACACAAACAGATATATGTGTGTGTGTGTGTGTGTGTGTGTGTGTGTGTGTGTGTATATACACTTTAAAGTTCTAAAAATCACAGTGACATTGCCACAAACAGATAATCCCTCTAAAATAAAGGAGACACATGACCAAAAGGCTGCACATGGCCTATGACAACTTTTTGGAGACAAGGTTAGGGAGGCACGATTGAGATGGTTTAGACATGTGCAGAGTAGAGACATGGGGTAGAAGAATTATTGGTAGAAGAATGCTGAGGATGGAGCGCCAGTGAGGTGGAAAAGAGGAAGACCAAGGAGGAGGTTTATGGATGTGGTGAGATAAGAGTAGAGAGGCAGATGTAAAGGACAGGGTAGTATGGAGACGGATGACCCACTGTGGCGGCCCCTAACGGGAGCAGCCGAAAATAGAAGAAGTAGAAGAAAAAGAAGACTGGTCACTTCCTGAATGTGACAACAATCTCTTATATTTTTCACATTTGGAGATACAGTGGTTAGAAGAAATAACATTCTCACAAAAAATAATCTACCCAGAGTTTACCAAAACTATGTGCCAAAATGTGTTGTGGTCTGACAAGACCAACATTTTTGGGGGGTATAAACATATGACTGGAGATCTAGTTAATGTAGAAAAATGTATGGATAGCTCAGATTACCAATCTATTTTTGTACTAAACATATAGGCCTCTGTTTGACATGTGGAAATTATCACCTTTTAACATAATACCTCAAATCACAAATCCAGGTCAACTAAAATTTGGCTTCAGGAAAAGATAAAAAATTTGAACCATTGCCCAGTCAGAGCACAGATCTAAATCCCACTGAACAGATGAGATCCCATTTCCATTTTATAGCTCTGAAGCACTTTAGCACCGAAGAGTGGAATACAATGTTATATAATTTGTTGGTTGTATCATATAACTTAAATCCCACAAATCTGTCATTTAACAGGCTTGTGTAAACTTTTCAAAGCATCTGTATATACTGTACTGTAGGCCTAAACATGATTGTCAGTGCATATTTAAAAGCAATTTTTTTTAGAAACCCTTGTAATTTAGTCATACACAATATCACATGATAGGTACTGTAATTTTAAACAACATACCAAATATTTTGTGCATTTAAATAGGGATAGTTCATAAAAAGTTGGAAACAAATGATCAGATTAAACATTACCTCTCAGGCCTTCCAGTGGGTCATAGCAGCCCTCCTCTTCACTAACAAAAAAGCGGTCACAGTCTAGAAAGTAGGGCCAGGCCATTCCAATGCGCTCAAACATTCGATCACAGGCTTTGTGCACAGACTCACAAGTGCTGCGGCATGGCTTCAGGATCTTGTGGTTCTCACAGCGTGGTGCAATGATGGAGCAGCCCAGCATGAGTATATATGGACTGCACTCCCCATTTAATAATGAATTAACTACATTCAGCAGGAGATACTCCACACTTTGCTCAGCCTCATTGCGACTTTTTTGTTCCAGAAGGTTAGGATACATGGTGGTGGAGTAGGGCATATCTTTACAGTAGGTCAACATGATATCTGTGCATTTGGCTAGACAAGTAAAAGAGAAATACACAATATAAACACTAGCACTGACTGAAATGTTTCAGTATAGGAAATAGTTAAAAATACTACTTACTTGTTGAGGTGTATTTTCTACTTATATAATACCACCCTTACAGCATTAGAAGTGGCTTTTCCTTGAATATCTTTGCTATGGCTGCTAGCGAATGCAATATAAAGCAGCATACATGACTGCACAAGTCAACATTTCTCTAACTGAGAACTGAACACAAAACATGTAATGTAGTCCAACAACAAATACATTTTTTTTTTTGTTATAGCCCATACACTTTAAGGCTTTATACTTTGTGCATGCTGATAAACTACACTGGTCACCACAGTACCCTTTCAAGAACTTGAGCTGCATCCGAACGCTTTGGGAATGCGGCTGTGTTGTCCATGCTCTGAATAATGTGTGTAATCAGACAAAATTTAAGGCAGGCTGTCACCGACGGGGTGACGTCATGACCAGGAAGTATAAAACGCACAGTGGAGCCGGTTTCAGCTTCTGTTTGTTTACAAAGTGCTGAAATTTAATGTTGATTGTTTGTCTGTCAAAAAAAAAATTAAGGCATTGAAGAAAACCAAGCACACTTTTCAGCTGTGCACGTCTCATTGCCCCCGGGAAACACACGGCCTTTGTGGAGCATGCAATATCGGCTCTCGAGGGAGGCCGATAGCGAGGAGCTTCTGGAGTTTGTGGCACGTGCCTTCCAGAAGCTGGACATAGCTGGTCGATGAGCATAAAGCCCCTTCATCCAGTAAGCTTGACGAGTGCTTTTTGCTCCCAGCATCACAGCCTCCGTGTCGGGGTCTGCGCTTTTTTGGGACCTTTCTTGTCTTGCACCTTTAGCCCCAAGATGTTGTAATACACTGTGGTCAGGTCACTGCCCCGGCTCTAGATGGACCGGAGGTTAGTCTCGATAGATTGATACCCTTAAGGGAGCATCTGGCAGCCTGGATAGCTCTGCCAGACATGTCCCGATAGGTCCTGTGCACTGTAGAGCGAGGCTATACTATTCAGTTCGGGTCTCATCCACCCCGGTTCAACTGGCTCTGTCCCTCTCTGGGAAGCAAGCAAGCTCTGGTCATGGAATGAGAAGTAGACACTCTCCTGAGGAAAGAGGCTATTGAGGTGGTCCCGCCGTCAGACAGAGGTTCTGGGTTCTACAGCCGGTTCTTCCGGTACTTTGGTTGATATTAGCTTGATCAGAGCAGTTAGCGGTCAGGCATCGGGATGTCATTCTCGCTCACATGAAAGAACTATGTGCACGCAGCTTTCTTCTGTCTGCATTACGTCCATCCTTACGGTGGTCAGGAAGTTCAGAGAATAGCAGTCACTCACTGCCAGGCAGTTTCAGAGACTGCTCGGGTTCATGACAGCTGTGTCTAATGTCATTCCACTTTGCCTCTTGTACATGAGACCCCTTCAGTGGTGGCTCAGGGCACATGGGTTCTCACGGAAAAGTCCAGACCCCAGGAATGGTACCTTTACCTCATGGTAAAACAAATCAGAGAGAAGTTTGGCAAAGCCCAAGTAGATCTGTTTGCATCTCTAAAGACGTTTCACGGGCCCTTGTGGTTTTCCCTATATCCTCCAGCCCCGCTGGGACTAGATGCCATGGCACAGCCGTGGTGGAACCTTTATGCCTTGACCCTCGTCATGCTGCTTCCGGGAGTTCTGAAGAGAGTTAGCCGGGATGGAGTCTGTCTCCTCCTGGTAGCCCCGCGGTGGTCTGGCCGTCTGTGTTTTGCGGAATTAGTGGTCCTCCTCGAGCAGCCTCCATGGGAGATTCCTCTGAGGAGAAATCTCCTCTCTTTAATAGGGGGCAAAATAGATCACCCCCGAGCTGTGGAAGCTGTGGCTGTGGCCCCTGAAGGGGTGCAGCTCCATGGTGCTGGTCTCTCCACTAAGGTAGTAGAGACCATTCTCCAATCCAGAGCTCCCTCCATCGAAGGAGTCATATGCCGCGAGGTGTCTGTTCACTGTGTGGTGCGCTCAGCACCAATTGGACCAAGTCCACTGTGCAGTAAGGTTAGTGCTGGAGTTCCTGCAGAAACAGTTCACAAAAGGGCTGGCTATCTGCTCTCTGAAAACAGTAGGTAATCTTCAGGCCCTCTCTGTGGCACCCCTTCTTTCTGGAGCTCACTCCAGGCATTGCACCCTTCCTGCACCATAGAGCGGGTTATTTCCCCAAGGTGCCCTCAGTCGTTCCAACGAACTGTAAGGCTCCAGGCATTTAATCATTCTCCATTCTGGTCCAAGCACTTAACTGTACTTGTAACAACAAGTCCTTGAAGGAAGTCGGAACAATTGTATATCTGCAATGGCCCTCCAGGTAGAGGCATTCCTGCTCATAAGCAGACCCTCAGCAGATGGATTATTGCACTATTGTGTCCTCTTACGGGTCATCTGGTCTCCCCGCTCTATTCGTGTTCGAGTGGGGCAGCCTCTAGGGCTTGGTCCTCTGGAATGTCCCTCCAAGACCTCTGCAACGCTGTGTGCTGGTCCACCCTGCTTACCTTTGTTAGATTTTACAACTTTGACCTCTGTGCCACTCCTGCTACTTCTGTCCTTTGTCCTAGGTGTGCTCTTTCACACTAGTCAGAGACTGGTCAGTGTGGTGGTATTGGACCCTTGTTCGCAAAGCATTCCAACACAGCTCGAGTTCCTGAAAGGAAACTTTTCTAGGTTACGTATTTAACCCTAGTTCCCCGAGGGAACGAGACACTGCATCTCTATGGCACACCTCCAGCGTCCCTTCAGCACTTTCTTCATAGTTCCAGAAGCTGAAGACGGCTTCACTCCATGTTCGTTTTATACTTCCTGGTTGTGACGTCTCCCAGCCAGTGGCAGCCTGCCATCAATTTTGACTGATTACACACATTATTTAGAGCATGGACAACGTAGCCGCGATCCCGAAGCGTTCCAATGCAGCGTCTTGTTCCCTCAGGGAACTAGGATTACATACCTAATCTAGAGACGTTGCTGATTAAGTGATAGGTGATAAAAAGAAGTGGCTAAAGTACGGTCATTCTTCACTTAAGTAAAAGTACAGATAGTCAAGTTTTACTCAAGTTAAATTAAATAAGTTTGGCCTATGACATGTAAAAAGTAGCCATTACTACTACTTCTTTCAGTGTCAGGCTGGTAACCGGACCTCATATAATAATATTTTATATTTGAGAAACATAAGACGTCATGGATAATCGTGTGTTGCGTTAAAGGTTTTTATTTCGCTCCTTTTATATTTATTTATTTATTTATTTATTTTGATATTTAATACAAATTGTGAAACAGAAATGCATGCTGCATTAATCGCATGTTAATACAGTTAGTGCTGTTAAAATGAATATGCGTTAACACGTTATTAAGGCGTTATTAATTTTGTTTAAATTAAAATTTCAATGAATGTATTCAGGCTGAACAACCATCATATGAAACACAAGCAGAGAAAAGATCAGGTGATTAGGAATGTTCTCAGTCATGTTTACATCGCTGACTCCCTCTCTCACATCCACGTTAACCCCAGACTTCTTGTTGACTTCAGTCTGCTCATTGTGAGCTTCGTAATCTAGTCTAAATCTGTGGTATGTGAGAACCAGGAAATGATACACCAGTGGTAGATTTAAAAAAGCTGCGCAATGACAGAAAATAGGTTAAAGGACTGAAAACGCAGTGAAAAGTGAAAAGAATAAATATTGACATTTCACCAAATAGATTAAATCTAAAGTAATGATTTTGGTTTAAAAATGTTAAAAGTACAGATTAAGCACAGATATTTGTGTAAAAATGGAATGAGTAAAAGTAGAAAATTGTCCAAAACATTTATAATTAAGTAAAATACTGATACTAAATCTACTTAACTACAGTAACAAAGTGTACAGTAAAGTATTATCACCTCTGGCGATAAGATAAAGTTTAAAGTTGCTGGGTTTTTTTTCTTTTTACATGTGATCACATATAATTTGCATGTATAAACTGTATAATAATTGGATAATAATAATAAAAGGAAACAAACCCAAATACTGTACACAAGGACAAACAAGCACTTTGCCAACTCACGTTTCTCCTCTGGAGTCCTGCACTGTCCTGTGTGGGAGAAAATATTTTAAAAAAATAAAATGAAATCTGAATTATATGGTATCAAACGCTAGATGGCGTAAAACACAGAGCTTTTTAATTATTTTCTGATTTCCCAAAAGGCTGCATATGTAACATGTGGTGCACTTTATGTGGCGTACAAATCATCACTTTATACAAAATGCATTGCGCATACTGCACTGTATACAGGAGCTTAGGGGTCAGTCAATAACTTTAAATCATATTCCAACCGTCTGTCTACTTGCACACCACTGCCAAGTTTATTATAAATTCAGCTTGACCAGTCTATGCACTCCTGCAGGTCTATAAAACTCAACATAATGTATAAATAATGATTCGTATTAAATTATGTAAAAACTTTACACTTTTTTAACATTATGACACAGTTGACCGACCTTGGAAATAACTGCCGGGTTTACACCGCTGTGGGAAGCCCCAGATATCCCAACATCTTCCCAAAATGTTGAGAAAAAGAAACGTCCAAACACTTCGCATTTTTGTCCAGTTTTCTAATATATCCAAAAAGTTTGTCAAGTGTAAACTGTGTCAATTTGAAGCGCGCAATGTTTCCAGCCTCGGCGCTCTGGATGTCTGCACACAGGCGGTACAGCACTATCAGATTACACAAACGGAATAAATCAAGAAGAGGAAAAACACTAACGTGTCACTGGCTCTTTGCTGTCCTCTCTCTGAAACGTCTTGCTGAGATTTAGAGGCAATGGCCTGCCTGTATATTTTTTTCTTTTTTTTTTTTCCACATTAAACAGAGTGCAACCTCAAGTGAGCCTGGGTAATGACTTGAATGTAAGAAGGAGCCTCAGAAAGACAAAAAAGACTACAAAACTAGGAAAACAACATCTATCTATCTATCTATCTATCTATCTATCTATCTATCTATCTATCTATCTATCTATCTATCTATCTATCTACAGGTGCATCTCATTAAATTAGAATATCATTAAAAGGTTTATTTATTTTATTAATACAATGCAAAAAGTGAAACTCGCATATCATATAGACACACAGACTGATTTATTTGAAGAGTTTATTTCTTTTAATTTTGATCATAATAGTTTACAGCTAATGAAAGGCCAAAATTCACTATTTCAGTAAATTAGAATATTGTAAAAAAAGTTCAATATTGGAGACTCTTGGTGTCACAATCTAATCAGCTAATTAAATCCAAAAACCTGTAAAAGTGCCATTAAATGGTGTCTCAGTCTGGTTCAGGCTACACAATCATGGGGGAAGACTGCTGACTTGACAGTTGTCCAGACGATCATTGACACCATGCACATGGAGGGTAAGACACAAAAGGTCATCACTAAAGAAAGCTGTTGTTCACATAGTGCTGTATCTAAGGACATTAATATAAAGTTGAATGGAAGGAAAACATGTGGTAGAAAAATGTGAAATGAAGCTCATTCAAGAATTTGGGGGAGGTTCACAAAGGGTGGACTGCATCTGGAGTCAGTGGTTTAAGAGCCACCACACACAGACGTATCGATGGGCTACAACTAATGCATTCCCTGTTTCAAGCCACTTCTGAACCAGAAACAACGTCAGAGGTGTCATACCTTGGCAAAGGACAAAAAATACTGGCGGTCCAGTGTAAAGTTTGCACGGTCAGTGGTGGTTTGGGGAGTCATGTCATCTGCTGGTGTTGGTCCACTGTGTTTTATCAGGTCCAAGGTCAGCACATCCGTTTACCAGGAAGTTTTAGAGCTCTTCATGCTTCCCTCTGCTGACCAGCTTTATGTAGATGCTAATTTCAATTTCCAGCAGGACTTGGCACCTGCCCACACTGCCAAAAGTACTAGTACCTGGTTTAAGGACCATGGTATCATGTGCTTGATTGGCCAGCAAACTCACCCAACCTTAACCCCATGTAGAATCTGTGGGGTATTGTAAAGATGAAGATATGAGACACCAGACCCAACAACGTAGAAGAGATGAAGGCAGCTATCAGAGCAACCTGGGCTTCCATAACACCTCAGCAGCATTACAAACTGATCGCCTTCATGCCACACCGCAGTGCTGCAGTAATTCATGCAAAGGGAGCACAGAATTCTGTACATGTTTATACCTATCAGTAGTCCAAAATGTCTGTGTTAAATTTATTTTATTTTTTTTCCTAATTAATTAATATTCTAATTTTCTGAGATACTGAATTTTGGGTTTTAATTAGCTGTAAGCCATAATCATCAAACCTAAAAGTAATAAATGAAATATATCAGTTTGTGTGTGATTAATGTATATAATATACAAGTTTCACTTTTTGTATTGAATATATATATTTAAGCAGAGATTTGCGAAGAATGAATTTCACTGTGCTTATATATATATATGTGTGTGTGTGTGTGTGTGTGTGTGTGTGTGTGTGTGTGTGTGTGTGTGTGTGTGTATGCACAATCCCCTTTAAAACAACTGACATGAAACTAATGAAAGAATGAAAATTTGGAATTCTTTAATAAGCACAGCCTAGACCACAAACAACACACATAAATACATTTTTGTTTCTGTTTTGTTTTGGGTTTGTCTTTTATACCTGTAAATGTACTCCTTTTTTCACAAGTTTCTTATTTTTGCAGCAAAGACTTGTCAGTCTAACAATCTTAGCATCATTCATGCTGCAGGTGAAAATCAGCTGCACCATGAAACCAGGTTTTATGCCAAACCTAAAATGGTTGCCACTAGTTGGCCATGACATATCTGACAAGAGGGAAAAAATGGGGAAATGCCTTTGTCTTGTCATGTCTTTTATTAGAGGTCACAGAATAGTTGTATAGGTCATTGAACTCTATTGTACAATAAATTGAATTTTTAATTATTGTTCTATAAGTATCACCAAACTTGAACCTTTAAAATAATATTCAATTAGTAAAGCAGATTACATAGTAATTTCTATTTGTTTATTTATTTGTAAATATTGTATCATAAATAAAAGGAAATATTAGGCTTAATATAATGTTTGGTAGAATGCAACATTTATTTTCAGGCCACAGCCCTTAGTCAATTGTGATGTTTGGTTCTTCACAGGAAAAAGTTTGGGCACCTCTGATCTATACTCTTGCAACACGTATACTCCTGAATGGATTATTTAAGGGTTTTCTATAGAAGCTGACAACAGTATTTCTGTATCAGAAATTATTTAAAATAATACCTTTCTGGTTAAGAATTGTAATGAACAATAACCCTCAAAGAACCCTTGAGGAAGGTATGGACCAAAGTAACAGTGTGTCAATGCACCAGATACCACATTTAGAATTAGAATACTTATGTGTCCATTATATGTGTATGATGTGTTATGATTTGGGCATAGTTTGTGTCTTTCCAATATGTCATGAGCTTCCATTGCTTGTTAATAGATCAGGTCCAGCCTATAACAAAAAGGAACCGAGTTCTTGATTGATTGATTGATTGATTGATTGATTGATAGATTGATTGATTGATTGATTGATAAAGGCCAATTTTCAATGCATAAAAAAATACCCTGAATCATTTCTAAAGTATGTTTTCATGGGGTTAGTTTAACCTTAATAATTTTCCATTCTGAATTGGCTTTTTGGTTTATTTGAAGACCAAAGATTCATGGCAATGTAGCAAGAATACACAGGCAACCCACCAAGCAAAAGGATTCTGCACACTATGTGCTGTATAATGTGTTATGATTTGGGCATAGTTTGTGTCTTACCAATATGTCATGAGCTTCCATTGCTTGTTAATAGATCAGGTCCAGCCTATAACAAAAAGGAACCGAGTTCTTGATTGATTGATTGATTGATTGATAAGGCCCAATTTTAAATGCATAAAAAAATACCCTGAATCATTTCTAAATGTTTTCATGGGGTTAGTTTAACCTTAATGTTTTTCCATTCTTAATTGGCTTTTTGGTTTATTTAGAGACCAAAGATTCATGGCAATGTAGCAAGAATACACAGGCAACCCACCAGGCAAAAGGATTGTGCACACTATGTGCTGTGATATCTGGCATGTGGCAAAACCTCAGTCATACAGTAAATATCTTCAAATCCCTTCATGTGAAAAATTATGTGTTAAATGCCAGGCCAAAACTGGCAGCTCTAATACCCTTCTCTAACCATTGTGAGGTATTATTTTGAGTTGGGACAAAAATAGAAATTTAACATGAAAGATCCCTAGGCTTTCTTGCTTTGCCCATTAACCTGAGAGTCTCTCTGTATTAGTCATGAGCTCCATTAATTTGCTTCTCTACATCATTGTGGGACTTTAGCTACTAAGTGTGTACCCTGTTAATTTTTTTTTTCAACTTAATAGGTGAATTATCTCTATAGAGGCATACTAGTGCAGATGGATTTTTATTTGCTCTTAAAGGGATGTTGGCTACAGTGGCTGTGCTTTTTTAATTGTTTATTGGAGACATGCATTTACTTCAAATACTACATAGCTTAATTAAGCTTCATGTATTTTCTCACCATGTGCACAAAACAATACATGTATAACAAAAATGGCACCAGTTTGGCTGTAAAAAAGCACTTCATTATCTTTTCAGTAGTTGATATCTCTCCATACCACACACTTGTCTTGCTGACAAATTAAATTGACATTATAAATTACTTTTATACTGTGCAAAGTATGTACACAATGTTTACCTGTAGACCTGTTGTGCACAAACTGCTTTCAAAATAATCTAGTACATTCAGTCACAACTGTTCTAGGTGCTACACTGTAAAATTCAACTTTGGCAATAATAATTTCTAAGATCAAAGTGCATTATACTTCCGATCTGGGTTTATAAATGAGTGAATTCATAATGATTCACACTAGATTAAGAATAAGAGCCATTTACATAAAATGGCCTACAAGTGGAATTATCTAAAAATTACAACACATTTTTTATCAATCATGAAACTTTCTGCCATACCATTAACCTACTGAGCTTGCATGTCTATTGCACATAGTTCAATGTAGATCATATCATATACTGTAGTCATACCTTCCACTGAATTATGTTTTATAATGTTGGGAGGTGGCAATACTTTAAAAGAAAGCCACACATTGCAAATGATAGTGTGTCTGTATGCCTGCTAAGATTCAATTATAATGTTCTGATGTCTTTGATGTTAATCTTTGTTTGTGTGTGTGTGTGTGTGTGTGTGTGTGTGTGTGTGTGTGTGTGTGTGTGTGTGTGTGTGTGTGTACGTGTTGTGAACAAAGCACATGGCCACTTAGTCACATATTGCCTTTGTCCTTATTTATCACTGCTGTCTGATGCATGTATCTACGTGTGGATCAAACAGTCAGCATCTCCAGCTATATCTATGTGATAATCAGTACAACTCTCTCTCTCTCTCTCTCTCTCTCTCTCTCTCTCTCTCTCTCACACACACACTCTCATTTCCATCTCTCTCTCTCTCTCTCTTTCTCTCTCTCTCTCTCTTTTCTTTCATTCTATCTTTCTCTCTTTCTCTCTCTTTTTCCTCTATACTTTGACATCTACGCTTTCGGATGTTTTAGTGTAAAGAAAATGCTACTAGCTGATTCGTTGGAGACAGTAGTCGTTTTCAGTGTCCAGTGAGCTGTTGTGTCCAGAGGAAGGGTATAAGTCACGTTTCAGTAGGCGATTGGCCACTGTTACTAATACTTTCTTGTACTGTTGGCGCAAGAGAGAATAAGCAAAGGGATCAGAAGCTGCCTTGCTGTATGTTAAGCACTTGCTGATGATGCCCCAGTATCGGTTGATATCCACAAAGGGAAGAAGCTCTGTTAGCCTAGAAAGCAGAGAGCAGAAATCATTAGCAACTTGATTAAAGTCAGGGGGGGAAAAAGCAGGCTATACTGAATGCCAGGCCATTAAATTCATAGAACTTGTTGCCAGTACTCTTCATTTTAATGACAAACCTTTAGTAATTGAGTTGATAAATATTATGCTTTAAGATGAAAATCCATATCCATCATATCCTCCCTAATTACTATCCATAATTATTTGATGGTTTATAAGGGCTAAAACTGACATGAGACCTTCTGCAATTATTTTTATCTCCTGCAAAGAAACATCCCAAGAGTGTTTGTTTCCGTCTTTCTCTATCCATTTGATGAATTGTGATTTGAAGAACTGGTCTTAAGAGAAGAGAAGAAGAGGGATGAAGAGGAAAGTGCTAAAATTCACTGGGAGTTTCAAAGACATCATCAAGTGCAAATCCCCAGTGAAACAGCAACTATTGACAGGATCTTGTCTTATCACCTCTAATGCACATCGGCTATTCTTAGAAACGCGAATTTTTCTGGTGCGCGTTTACGTCATCACAAGCCTCAATTAAATGACGCAACTAAAAGGCATCATTATAGACTCTTAACAGTAAAACTTATTAATAGGCATGGCTTCTAAAATTCCGTTCAGAGTACTTGACATTGTGGACATGCCACTACGTCTTAACTTCATTTTTTAATTTGAATTGCACCTACCTGGTTATGACATATGGGGCGAAACAGATAATAAACGACCCAATGAATATACTGATTTTCTTGGTCGCGCGCTGTTTCCTCCTCTTTTGCTCGACCAAACAACGTTGTTTCACGCTGCAAAGGAAACGTGATGAGCATTATCCCGACATGAACTCTAAATACAATCTGCAGAAGCTATATGAAGAAAGCGTCATGAATACCTTGGGTGTATGTCAACAAGCAGGAAGAGCGTCTGCATTGTTATGATGTCGATCCTTTTGCAGTGAAAGCGTGCGACTTTGAGCACTTTCAAGTAAGTCACGCACAACACGAGTAGCGAGAGCATAAAGCTGGCGCCGTGGAAAGCCACGGTAAAGGCGGCGAAGTCGGTGCGGGAGCTCTCGGCGTTCAGGCGCAGGGTGCAGGACGCGTACGCGCGGCTGTAGTCGAGCCAGGAGCGCAGCAGCGCCACCACGGAGAAGGCGAGCGAGTGGAGCCACGCGTAGCACACCATCAGCAGCGCGTCCCGGCACCGCATCTTGCTCGAGTAGCTCAGCGGGAACACCACGGCGATCCAGCGGTCGATGCTGAGCGCCGCCATGCTCAGCATTGCGTTTGCCGTCAGGAACGTGTCGAGGAAGCTGACCGCGCGGCACAGGCAGTCCCCGAAAGGCTGCTGGTCTTTTACGATCCCGGCCAGCGTGGACGGCATGTTCAGTACGGTGATGAGTAGGTTGCAAAAGGACAAGTTCGTCGTGAAAATGCCCGGCACCTGCCTGCGTATCTCGCTGCTGTGCGCAAAACATAGCAATACCAGCAAGTTGGACAGCAACGAGACCGTCGCGACTACGACGATGAAAAGTGCAAGCAGGATCTCCGCCAAGTCCATGTCTCACTTTAGAAGTCTCGCTGAGGTGCACCCAAGCCCGGAACATCCATGATTCCTCATGAGTTTGTCCGGTTTAATCTTCCTACAAAAATGCATGTATCAACTCCAAAGTAAAAAAAAAGTGGAACGAAGCGCGAGCCGAGTGCGCTGTCCAGCGTACTGAAACGTACCCGCGCGCGCGAATGCCGCGTTTTAATTCCCAAAGCTCCTAAAAGTCGTATGTAAATCTCTTGGAAACTGCATTTCTAATACAATGATAAGATTTTTTTAGTTTTGGGCTGCATTAAGTATGTCCTTCAGAGAAAGCTCTTCTGCTTTCAGTGTCTCTCTGAGCGCGAACTACCTGCAACTGCCAAGCTCACGAGCGCCCTATGCACAGATCATGCGCACACAACTATCCACCGTGGGAGGCCACCAAGCAACAGGCCTATTACTCCTGCAACTGTCTACTGTAATCACAATCACAACAAAGTTACGTAGGTGCTTTACATACGACATTAGCGTGATATAGCTCTAAGAAAATAATTGTTTCAAGTAACAAAACCTTTTAATAATTAAGAAAACAATACTCAATGAATACTGCTTGAATTATAATTGCATTCCCTACCACATGTCCACCTAATTCAATAAGGCTCATTTTACCAGTAATTCTCCCTGCATTTTTATTATTTTAAAGAAATCAGTCTAGTTGTCTTATTTAAGATAAATTAAAAATCCAGCCTACAAATAACACATACAAAAACTACAGTTCAGTAATACCAAATCTAGGAAATTAGCACACATTAAAGCAGATGCACAGTAGTTACAGATTTAGTATTCAATTATCATTCATCACACCTCATTTAACAATTAAGTAGTTTAAGTTATGGTTTCAGCTGTGAGTCAATAGGCCACTCTGGAAAGTGTGAGATCACAGTCTCACATACAAAATATAAAATGAGCTAGACAACGGCTGCTAGTCTGCCAATGCTGTCCGACAGCCTAGTGTGCTATATTTGGAACTATAATAGGGAATCTTTTGTATATAACCTGTTCAACTGTGTTTTATCTCTAACATCTGACATCCCATGGAAGACAGGACTTTATACAATAGATGCACAAAAGCATGTTTTCCAGGGGCGTAATATATATTCGAATTGAGTGGGGAATGTTTTGTTCTGTTCAGTTCTTTTCTGTTGTCTGAAATATTTCGGAGAACTAGTAGCTTTAAAAAATAGCAGTGTCTGGGTGTTTGTTTATTTTAAATACAAATAAATAGGGTTTTTTCAAATACCTCCAGAATAATTAACACCCTTCATATAAATAATGAAAAATAAATAACTTTGCAATCTGAGTTCGCTCTTACACTTACAATGGCATAGTTTTGTTTCGGCAATGCTTTTCAAAATATTCATTTTAACATTATTAGCATCCCATTATTTGGTGTAAACTCCCAACCAATGACTGAGCCTTTTCTGTAGAACTTTTTAAATCTATAAACTGAAAGGCACATTTGCACAGGATTTATTTAAAACCTTCTCAGTACATGCATAATGAGTCTTCAGAATAGACATTTATAAACAGATTTGGTTTGTCAGAATCAGAATATGGTTGTGTTCAATGTACAGAATATGATGTCTGTATATGTGTGGGAGATCCACCTTTATTTTACAGATTTCTGTATAGTGAACAAATTCCTGTTTATGTTCTTCTGGTTCATGGACTTGCGTATTTATGTTATGTGTCTGAGGTGACAGTGTGATTTCTGAATTCATTAAGCAATTATGATAAATTATATGATACATGTGGTATCTTTTACAGACTGTTGACTATGTATGGTTTTCTGCTTAATTAAGCAGAGTTCATCTGATTACAGGCAAAGCATTAAAAGAAAGACTCTATCCAACTGCACATTGTGGTGGACAATATTTTAGCTTTTATGCAGTGGAAAAGCCTCATTTGTATTTCAGTAATGCTTTCTTATTTTAAATACATTTCAGCAATGCTATTTGGAGCCATGTGCAAAGTGACCAAGAGTTGTAGTGACACTACAGGCTTATGATAGTATACATTATATATTTTGGCAGTTAGAAATGTGAGATTCAAATTAGGATCATTTTAACAAAGAAAGTCATCATAAATCTAATGATATGTGGCCTTTATTTAAAGTACACCAAGCATTCATAAGTTGAGTCATCTTCATAGAGTTTTCAGAGATTATTTTATATCATGTAAGATTCTTTAATGAGCGTGTCAAGCCTAGCAGTTTTAGTCCAATCATTCTAAATTCTATGAAAGATTTACTTACTTGGGATAAATCTTGCCGTATCAGATCTACTCATGTTACAGGCAAGTGAAGAATCTCATGAGGCAAGATGGAAAATCTAGTTTTAGATTGTACTTTAAATGTAGATGTGTATTACACAAACAAGAGTTTGACATAAGCATTTAGCCATTGTGTATAGACATAATAATAGACATAATTTTCTTTCCCTATGTAATTCATTTATTGAATTAAATTAAGTTAATATACTTAACTATAACTATAACTTCTGTAACAACTAATTTTATAAATAATGCTAGGGGAGCATGTTTTTTACATTTGGTACTGTTGCCTTACAAATTCAGTGTACCTGCTGATCCCAAACTCCCCGAAAGCATAGAAGGGCATAAACTGGCAACAGATTTGGATAGGTTTATATATGGTGCCAAGTAGTGGACTACTATTCTATCTTGGGTCTGTTCCCAAGACAGGCTGTTTATCCACTGCTAGCCCTGACCAGGGTTGTGAAGCTAATCATACAATTAAATAATTTTTGTTTTCATATAAAGCAAAACTGTGAAAAGTTGGAAACCTCCATTATTCATGTATTTTTGACTAATAAGACATACAAATTGACTAATTGGTTTTTGCTGTTAGTTTGGCTCATATATCAGGCTAGTTGGAGGATTTACACCTGGTGAGTGAATCAATATTTTGTGGCATTTCAAACAACACAGCTTTTGTTAACCTTTTTTTCAGTTCGATGTTTGTATACATTTACCACTCCTAAAATTAATGTTAAAATTGTTTCATATAATACACAATTCAGCACAATAGCGTTGCCACCAGCCAACTTGAGCAGGTGTTCCAGCACCTGTGTCATATGTTGTTTGTAGGCCTTTATTCATGTGCGAAGCATCACAGCTGTCTAAAAACTCAATGCCCCTTTATGACCTGACTGATGTAAGTGTACTGTAGGGGGCAAATAAGCTGCTCATACAACAAGATAGAAGCCTTGTGTAGGTGTGGGCAATTATCTGTGTGTGTGTGTGTGTGTGTGTGTGTGTGTGTGTGTGTGTGTGTGTGTGTGTGTGTGTGTGTGTGTGTGTGTGTGAGAGAGAGAGAGAGAGAGAAAGAGAGAGTGTATTTACATGCAGAAACACACTATTGATAGATCAGTCCACATAATCACTGTTAAACATGCAGCAAGGAACGTGTCACGATCTGTGCAAAAGACAATTGTCTCTTTTTCACAAGAGTTCTTGACACCACAGCCTGATTATAATCATATTTAGCTCCATCTTCACACAGTATTTAAAGTATATATCGTATCTACTCTTGAAGAGTTATATTAAGAGTGTTAAAGGCAAACAATATTCTTGTTGTTCCCTTTTGTGTTTCATTACAAGTTATGCGGGAGGAGTTATTTGTGAAGCACTGGAGCCACTAAACTGAGTGCTGTTTGGCAAACAAACAGCGTGAAATGGCTGCCGTGAGACATCTCCCAGCTGGCACAGGTACGATCAAAGAGTTATTGTGAGTCATGTCACCATGGAAACACTGGTCTTGTGAGGTATTGTCCTTCGCTGAAATGGCAAAGGATTAAAATAACTTCTCTGATAGCACTGAAGTACAAAATTCAATGTTTCCTCATGTTACCTTTGAGGGTGGAAGTGATCACCTGCCCCTCCTTGTGTGATAGCCAAATGAAACAAATCACATTTACCAAATAAGGCAATTTCCTGTGTGTGTGTGTGTGTGTGTGTGTGTGTGTGTGTGTTTGGATACGATTTTTCTTGTCTTGCATCTAAGTTTTCACACATCACATCACACATCCCACATCCCTTTAAGTAAACAGCACATTTGTGTCCAAAGGCAGTCCCACCCACTCGGACTACACTTATGCAATCAAGTTCAAAAGTGGAACTGTCTTCATGATAGGAAAAAATTATTTTTGGGTCTAAGGTTGCAATTTATTAAAAAATTGGGACTTGCTTTGAAGTCAACAAGCATTTTTGTTTTTTTGTGTAAAAATATTAAGGAATTAAAGTCATTGAAGTGTATTTTAGAATTGAATGTCTCTCAAAAACAGTCATACAATCATACAAAAATGCACACCTCTAGAAAATATAATGAGTTGGATTAACTGCCCATAAATGATGGTAATGTTTCCTCATGTTAAAGAATGTGGGCTCATAATTTTATAGCAGGACAATCAGGCTTTCTCCAGGTGGTTGGTTTGGCTCATTGCAGGGATCCAATGGCCATGGCACAGTCAACCTTTGCTTTATTCATGGGGTGCTTCTTTCATCCTGTTGCCAAAAGGACTGGTCAGGGAGTAGGATGGAAGACCCACAGATCACATCAATAAAGCCTTTTCAGCTTAGTGCTAGGGAAAAATGGATGGACCCCCTTGGACTAATAACAACAAAGAGGTCACATTTGAAAAGACTCTTTTTTTATTTATTAATGCCCTGACACTCTAGCTATATTTGTGCTCCTCATATAACCGGATATCAGTGACTTCAACTCTGTCCACATGTTAAACAACTATATTGGTTTTGAGTGGAATTGATAAGTATCCCCAGTTTTACATGTTAGAAGAGTTTAAGTTTCATCTCCAATGAAGTGGTTTGATCGTCAGTCAGTCATATTTGCAATGCTGAAATGCAATACATAATTGATAAGACACCAGCACAGTTCAAGTGTCATGGCTCAGTATGTGTTATCTTTGCTGATAGGAGATTGGCAGCATGTCAAGTGCAGCTTAAACAGCCCTTCTTCTCTTCTGCATGGTTAAAATAAAAATGAAAAAAAAGTTTTTTATGTAATTTAGTATATAAATATATAAAGCATATAATGATTTGAGAAGTAAAAAACATATGTAAGACACTTTATATCATTAAATGAAAATGTTGCCAACATATACAGCATATACAGTGGTATTTTTAGTTCTGAAAATAACAAGCTTTTCTATAGGACATCTGCTGTCCAAACAATAAACAACAAAGTAATACTCATGCATTATGTTTCTTTTTTATCTAAAGTTACAAGTTATAAGTTACAAGTGATAATTGAAAGTACTACATTGAACAATGATTTTTTTTTATAAAACATACCAATTTGTCGACATGCCATGAATTGAGACATTTTGTTTATCTTGGATTATCTCGTTATAGCAGGTGCCACAATTCTATGCTTTGTCATACAAGTCTTTTAAATTTTAGGTTGGTAGATGTGGTATCAGACATGACAAAAAAAAAGAAAGAAAGAAAGAAAGAGAGAGAGAGAGAGAGAGAGAGAGAGAGAGAGAGAGAGAGAGAGAGAGAGAGAGCGAGCATAGGAGACATGGAACATACTGAATTTATTATCACTAGCCAAAACCAGCTTGTTGGTGCCAGCTGGTGAGTAATACACATACAAACCTTCACACAAACACAGACGCACACACACACACACACACACACACACACACACACACACACACACAAACACAGTGTTTATAGTTTATTTTTTTTTATCACATATGTAGTCGATGTAATTGTGTTGGAACTGCAGATAAACACACACACACACACACACACACACACACACACACACACACACACACACACGCACACGCACACATTTAATTGGAATTCTTGGCTGACAGCAAAATTATATTAAACATACCAGTGGTGCCAGTCAGAACAACCAAATCTGCTTTTAATGCATGTATGTAAAAAGCCGCCAAATCTACCAGGCAAATGATCACTTCTAAAGGCATGATCACAAAACTTACATATTGGTAAATTATACCGCCTGCTGATAAACACTTCATTTTGCTGCCAACTTAAGCCCACCCTCACAGTATTAAAAATTGTAAGAGTAAGTGTATTGATTTCTTTCTAATGTAAAATGTGGACTGCCAATTTAAGCTGACAGTGAAACATGCATACAAACATTGCAGCCGCAATAAGAAAAGCTTCTTGGAATCTTACTGAGCTGATATTATATCTATAATACAGTCCCCACAGGAAACCTTGGCCCTAAAGGCACCTCTGCAGCAGGTAACGTGAACTGAAGGAGAGTGTTGTGGAGAAATGTAACAGCCATTGCTGTGGCCCTGTATACTCAAGTCTGGAGGGACGTTATATAAGAAAAACAATGTGACTCATACTTTATAGTCCAGCTCAAGGTCTGCTAAACAAGCTTCATAGATCACAGATGAGTTTTTCTTCTGGCATGTTGCTGATTTCAGCTTACTCACCTGGATTTCACTGCAGTTTTAAAGTATGTATTGGGGATTATTAAGTGTACAGTAATACAAACTCACGATCAACCAGAATCAAGATTTTAATGAAGTAAACATGGCAAAAATGTAATGCTTCATAATTATTACATGAACATTCTAAATAATCAATAATAATTGCTCAATTTTAGTCTGTTTTCTTGACCGTCATTTTTCTAAATTATATTGCCATGTTAGTCTTCCTTTTTTCTCTTGCTTTGCCTGGTTACTGAAAAAAACCATAATAAAAATGACAAATGGAACCTGCAACAAGCAACTGTTATATCCAGCTTACTGCAAACACCTAATGTGATGGCAAAAAAGCAAACTTATTTAACTAGCAGAGTTTTAAGAAATATGCATAAAAAACATTTCTATTGTATATTAGTAGGAAAATATCAGTTCATCCTAGTGCAGAGCTATAGGGTTTTGGTTTGGTGACTGCTATTTAAATAATACTGACAGAGTTTGGACATATACTTCAAGCCATTGTTCTGCTGTATGGTAAAGTTGGTTATAATAAGCTGCAGTTCAGACTAAACTGTATGGCACTGAATTATGGAATGGTTGCCATGTTGGTTCAGTATTTCTTTCACCTGAAATAGTCTCCAACCTTCTCTTTTCCAAAACAAACACAAACCATGAAGCTTCCACATTTATGCTTGACTGTGTGTGAAGCAACTTTTTTTTTGGTAACATATTTCCTCCTGTTCAATGTCTTACATAAGTTCTTAGGTTGGAGACAAAAATGTCACAGCTGGGCTCATCTATCCACAAAACAATCTTTCTTTTTCATATAAACTAAAGAAACATGCATGTGTCTTTCAAACATGATAAAAGACTAGGCACTGTATATCTGTTGTATATTTTCTGCAATATTAATTAATTCTGCATTATGAAATTGTATATAATTTGAATTGTTCTGTAATTTGCATATCTCAGCAGAGTTAACAATGACTTCTAGTATTTATAGCTTATAAGAACCACCCAGAGACACAACACTGTCTGTCTCTTCAGTGGACTAAAGGTGTCTACGTCCTTGTGATACGGTGAAATCTATCAACTGCAACGCAGAATGTCAGCCCTACCGACAGATGTATTCCAGCTTTTTGTACAGATGCTATTTAAAGACAGTACTTAAATCTATAAAGATCAGCAGGATGCCATACTTCACGTTTTCCGACAGGGCAACATTATTCCCGAGCAGCTTCCATTCTCATGATTATTTCATAAGAGCATGCAGTATTAACCAGTGTTACATAACTCTAATCATGAGAGTAAGTAAAGCTTCCCATAACCACCGTGCAGAAGCTCTGAGTTCTCGTGAATATTTAATTAAAGCGTAAGGTGCCCAGTTGATTCATCTGTTCGTAGAAGGTGCTATTTTAAGTGAATGTCCCCTACACATGAACAAGAAAAGAATAAAGATTTTTGTATAAAGATTTGTGGATTATAGAAGGGCTTTTTAAATTCTAACATTGTCTTGATATGAGTCATTTCATAAAAATGTTTTTCTGTTTACGGCTTACGGTTTACAGCTTCTGTTTGGATTTTTATTGTTTAACAAGTAAAAATTATGTTCCAGTTTATTGGTCAACACATTTGCACTTTTGGACAGCCATATTGCATTTATATACAGTATGTATATATGTTGTAACTGGCAGGATGTTTTTTGATTTAGGCGAGCTAATTAGCTAAGGTTGTTTCCTTAACAACAGTTGCACATGATACATAAAAAAATTTGTAGGATTCCAGAAACACTTAAAGTAGAAATTCTGTAATTCTACTATAGTTACAGGTAGTCGTTGACTTACGACCACAATTGGGACCGACAAATCGTTCGTAACAGGAAGTAGAGTAGGCTATATGTATAGTACTGTGAAATGATGCTGGAAGCTGGTACGCACTGTCATAACATGATTTAATCATAAGTAGAGTAGGCTATATGTACAGTACTGTGAAATTATGTCGGAAGTTGTAGTTGTTTGTACAAGACACATGATGGAAGATTTTTACATCCCTATCTCATCAATGCATACCAACGTTGATACAATTGTGTATTGAACTAATTTGGCAAATTTCTGGCAGGACAATGAACTTGTACACGAAACAAGGTCTATTAAAACAATTACTTTTTACATTTTTTAAGTCTACCAAAATGTCATGTGTCCTGCACAGAGCCCCTTGTCCTCAAACTCACTAAACACCTTTAAGATTGACTGAATCATTGACTGTACCCCAGGCTTCCTCATTTAGCATCACTGCTTGACCTCACTAAATCTTTTGTGGCTAAATTAACAAATGCCCCTAAATCTATTCTAAAGCAATCTCAGACGAGTGAAGGATTTTTACAACAGGAGAGGGTGAACCAGTTCCCTTGTTTTACAAAATTATGTTCAATAGGCACATACTATATGGATATGACGGTGGGGCATCCAAATACTTTTGGCCATAAAGTGACCATGAATTAGATTTATAATCATTTTCATTCTGTTATATTAATTTATATTGTGGAAAGGGAGCATGGTGGTATAAAATAGAATGTAAATGTGTGCATGGTGCCTTTCACATTACACACAGTGATCCTTGTATAGGCTTCAGTTTTACTACAACTCTAACATAAGATGAATAAATAAATAAATGAATAAAATAAATATACTAAGATTTTAATGATACTTGACTGTTGCCCATGACTCTTGTATCAATCTTAACCTTTTGTCAGATTTTTTATATGCATATACAGTATATTCAAAACTTTGTCCTCTAAATAACTGTAGCAACTACTGCTTTAGCACTACATATACCTTGATTGCAAAAGACACATAGTATGAGTATACATTCAGCAGTCTTTCTTTTTCAGCTCTCCCCCTGGTCACTGCTTTCCATTACCTGGATTCTATTAAAAACCATACAAAGGAAATATGTGAACAACCCCTGAAAGCAGCTCTAACAGGAAAAAATAATAGTCAAAATACAAAATAAAAGCTTAGCTGTTCTTCCATACTTAATGTACACCGTCACCAAACAGAATAACACAGTGTGTGTATGTATGTGTATATATANNNAGAGAGAGAGAGAGAGAGAGAGAGAGAGAGAGAGAGAGAGAGAGAGAGATTAATGTGTGCATCTTTTAGATGTTTCATTTCAGCAGAAATTGAGAGCAGAGTGTGTAATATTGTGAATCATCATTTTTATGTGCTAACTCAAAAGCACAAAATAATGCTTCAGTGGTAGGTTTTGAACATGTGCAAAAAAGCCTGAAAACAAATTCCCTTTTGGCATCTGTTGCACTGGTGTGTTTGTACATAGTGGTTTTAAGCGGCTAAAGTAAATTATTCTTCAAAGTTGTTTATTTTCTTTTGTAAATGAAGCAAATATTCTCAGTTTTGCTTCCTTGGGTCTATGGAGACATAAATATAAGATAACTAAAACCTTTCTCTCATAAAGCAGACTAGTCTTTTCTTATATCTTACTAATTTACTAACCATACCATTGACTTTTTCTATGTAACAAATATGCAGTAACATCCACATTCATACAGTAGTCTGTTGTATGAAAATTTGAAAATGTTACCTTCCTATTTTCAAAAGCACAAAAACAATGTAATTATAAATACATACGTAATAATACGTAATACTTGGAAGCAAGTTCTTTTCGTACAATAACTCTTTTAAGTCTGGAGTTGATAAACATAACCAGTTTTTAGATGCTTTGCCAAAGCTTTACTGCAGCCATCTGCTTGTTTGTGGCTCATTCTACCTACAGTTTTGTCTTCAGCAATTAAAAAGCATGCTCAGTTGAGTTTAGGTCAGGTAAAGATTTAAGATTTCATACCTTTGCCTTAAGAAGTTCCTCTGTACTGTTATTTCCTGTATAATCAGTTTTGAGCAATTTGACAATTTGGGCGAAAGTATGTACACTGGTGACCCAGGTGTGTTATCTATCATGAAATGACCTACACAGTTACCAAACCTAAATCCCCTTGAATTGCTCTGGGATGAACTTAATTGCAAGATCAGAAACAAATTCCCAGCTAGTGAAGAAGAACTTTGGCAAGTTTTACAAGGAGCATGACAAAGAATTTCAGCTGGATGTTTTGAAAAAAAACAAAAAAAAAGTGTGGATGTCAAAATTGTGTAAAGCTTTTATTTATGGAAGGATTTTTCAATAAAAAATTTTAACTGGTTATTATTATTATATTTTTTTAAAACATTGGAACATTTATATATTTTATGTAAATCTTCACATTGGTAAATGATCTAGTTTGTTCACAATCTGAAAGGAATGTTTTAATATCTTGAGAAATTCATGGCATGCAGATTTGAGGTTGTTTTGTGAGCAATGAGAGGCCCTACCCAATATTTCTAGTGTTCCCAATTGCTCTGTTCTAGGTGGAACTCCTTGTGTGAAATCATATGCAAGACCCTGTAGATTTTTGAAAGAGAAGAGGAAAATGAAGACGGGTTGAACACGATTATCAGATGAGATGACATTGTTTACTGTTAATAGAGGATTAGTTTAGAGGTTAAAATGAATGCACAGCTCAATGCTCTTCACATCTTCACATCAATATTCAGTATGCCAGCATGGCATTTACCCTTATGAATAACTTAAATAATATATAAGGGAATTCCATCATCTTTGATCATGACACACTGAGAATTGTAATACAGGTTCATTCTATACTGAGCATGCAGTGCATGGTAAAGCCTAGAGGTAAATCAAACAAAAGTTCCACCTCAGATGAAGTAAGCAGAGACCTGTCAGCTAGAGTCAGTGTCAGTGTGTGCTGTCACAGAAAGGGGAAAAGAGTCTTAGTCACCGTGTATTATCATTTTCTCAGATATCAGCTCGACAGTTGTGTGTGGGCAGCATAAGGTCTTTGGTTAGTGAAAGCCCACAGCCATTCCCTATCTTTTGGCAGCACATTCACGGTCCGATGCCATGCACGCTAGAGAGAAAGTGTAGGGTTTGCATCTGGCTTCCTGATGTGCCGATGTGTCACATTGATGATGCAGTTTACATACTCAGACATAGCAGCTCAGCCAGCTCATCTGGGGTGTTTCTAAACCATTATAGGAGTTCATATGTGAAGCTCTTATAACATTTAAAAACAAAAACATTTAGTGTGATTTCTAATATACAAAGGCGTTGCAGATGAGAACAGAGGAATGATGCTAATGGAAGACGTCTGTTGGTTTTATCCACAAAAAGAAAGAGAGGAGAGAGACGGACCTTGTACTTTCTCAGCAAGCCCTCTGAATATTCCAAATGTTTTCAACAGCCACAAACAATTAATCCACATGTCTCCAAAGCAATGTTTACAAAGTTCAATGACTGTGCCAATAACCTCAGTCTGACCACACCGATTTCCCCGCCTCTACTTCCTTACACACACACACACACACACACATCACACACACACACATCACAGCGCCAATTATGATCTCATATTCTCCAGTGTGTTCTAACGTTAACTCCCTCACGCTTTTTTTCTCCCTGCTCATTTCACACTATAAATCAGTGCTGTGCTGTAAATCACTCTAGATTGCACAAAGGTATGCTGGCACCTTGGATAAGCTATATAATATGAGTTTAATTTTTTCTTATAATTGCAGGAGATTATTTTTTTCATTTTCTTCACGTACACTGAGGGAGCACAGACCTCAGATCAGTGTGTAATACTTGGTAGAGGCAGAAGCAGGCTCATTTTTTTCCCCCACAATTCCTTCCCTTTGGCCCAAATTCAGCCACAGCTGGTCATTTCTCTGCCTGTCATTACTCAAGCTTGGGGATATGTGCCTGCAGTTCTTCAAGGAGAGGGTGTCTTGCCTGTGATATAGTCCAGACTACATGATCAAACCGAGGTCTTTGCTGTTGTTGTGACAAATGTCAGATTAAGGACAGTTATCGTTTTAGGTCATTTTTTATATACAGTTTAAGAGAGTATTGTATATTGTTTTGGCAATATAGAAAGCAAGAGTGCAAATTATAAAAAATAAGCAAGAAGATATAATGCTGTGAAGTGCATTCAAAAACCCATATAAAAAAATTATCTATAAAAAAAACAAAACCACTAGATAGTTATAGGGCTACTCCACAGCTCCCACCCCAACACTGCAGACTTATTAAGCACCAGTGAAGATGAAAAGAACCTGTGATGCTTTTTGAATCCATCGCTGCTACAGGACTGTGTGCCTTCATTAGCATGGTCCCAGAGGATCCTACTCAAAGTTGTGCCAAGCTCCTTCCATATGAGGAAGAAACAGCAGGCTGCCTTTTTGACTTATTCTTCTCAACAGGGCAGAGAAGAAAGTCACTGAGCCATGTTTCTATTTCAGATCAGGATAAGTTTTTGCAAAACAAAAAAAATATGCAATGGTCTTACAACAAACTTATATCGGATATGAATAATGAATTCCAAATTAGCATTACTTTAGTAGACTGCATTAAGGAAATAAGATGAAATAAGTAGGTCATAGTACAGGAAACACTTGGCAGATAGTGAAAAGAAAGGTGGCGCTGCATTTTTCCTGGAAACTAATAACATTTCCAGGAAAATGTTTAATTAACCTCCAAGAAGCAAGTTGGAGCACTTTAGTTATAGCTTAAGGCTCCCTAAAAGGATGTTAGCACTGGAAATATGTAAATTATTAATAAGCAATATCTGAATTCCTTAAAAACTTGAAATAAAATGTAATTTTATTTTTAGCATAGCTGATTTTTTTTGTGCCATTGTCTAAGAATTAAATGTAATGTCATTTTTTTTCAAAGGCTTATTATTGCTAATTGTCCTTGGTTATTTTATTTTTACCCCTCATCATCAACGCCATGAACCCTTAGTTCACTGTATGTAGCATAGAGCTCCTGTCCTGTAACATCTGAGAAGCTGGACAATAACCCACCTATTGGTCTGCCCCCCCACACAGCATGCCAAATTATTTATGCCTTTAACATTTAGCACATGCTACCCCAGACACACTCAAAGGATTTTTTTATGTCCTAATGGGGAACCTCCTGTCGAAAAGCAAAAAGAATTGTATTGTGCGGTCCTTAGTTTCTCCTTGCAAGTGTTATCAAAAAATAATCTGATCTATTGCTCTGCAAACAATTGTAAAGAAGAAGGCAATAAGAAAGTCGATAATTTAGCTCTGAATTCTAGTTTAATCCTCATTCGAAAGGGTTAAAAAAAAAATAATCACAATGCGAGTCTTAATGGATCTACAAATTTACATATAAATGTAAAAACCTTAACATTGATCATGATTCTGTGAAGGTCCTGTGCTTTTTCAGGGGGCGTGTGGAAGGGCAGAGGTCATCAGCACCATGGGCAAAAACGCAGTCTTTGTTGGCCAGCGGGCATCCATCAGGGTGGTGAGTGTGGAACCAGCAGAGTCTTGTTTTTAAAGCTGCTGAGATTTGGGATTTGCGCTTCGGGTCAGTCTGAGTGCCACGAGTGCGCCAGTCACGAATGTGAACCTGTCCACCTTCCACTGTGAAGAAGAGAGAAAATAAAAAACAGTGTGAGCTCATTTTGACCCAGTGCTACATTCTAGAACAAAAAAAATTATTAATTTAAAAAATAAATAAATGTAAAAAAGCTCCAGTAATAGTTATTTGGAAACGGACAATTTTTCCATGGGGAGGTGGGGGTTCATGCCATTTTGCAAAAGTATCTCAGGGTCGTAGTCGCACCTTAAACTGTCATGTCATTGCATGCATCTTAAAATCGCACGTAGTATTTATATATATATATATAGTTGTAGTTGTATATATATATATATATATAGTTGTATATATATATATAAAATGGCCAGATGAAAAACGAAGTAATATAGAAAACACTACATGTAAAGATTCCATTATGTCCTTTATGTGTTTTGTAATCAATATATACACAAGAGACTAGAGGAAGCTTCTGCTCTTTTCTATAGTCCACCAAGTGTTAGCTGGGTTTCAAATGGCAAATTTTTTTTCAATACAGGCGATGTTAAAAGTGCAATTGTCAAAGAAACGACATAATTCCCAGCGCGGCGAACACGTTAAGGTCATGTGACCTATTAATCATCACACACACTACAACTATGACTCACAATAAAGGTCAAAACAATCAGTTTGCATTAAAATGATGTGTGTATGGTGCATGCATTTAGGGAACAGAAGTGTGACCATTACGCGTACATAAACACATGCGCATACATGAAGTTCCATCTCATTTATACAGAAACTGTGCATTGCTTTCTCTGTGCAAAGCAAAAATCAATACGGACATTCCATTCCACAACATTGCACGACCTTTCAAATTGATAACTCATTCTAAAAAAGGCAATTGATTTTGACTACTATAAAAACCCATTCTTTACACGTTTTATTTCTGTTGCCATTTAAAAAAATATATATTTAAAATTTTTAAGATAATTTTTTAAATAAAATGTTATTTTGCTTTTATACTTTTGGATTGTAGCTTACTATATCATTGGCATTTACACTAGACTCTGACTGTGTATGTACTACATGTACAATATTACTCAGTTTGCCACATTTTGAGCTGTGTACAAAGTTGACAATGTTTATTACTTTTTCACTTGTTTAGAATAACAGTTAATTTTTCATATCTGCATTATGGGTGTTACAACTGTCACATAAGAAGTTCATTGTACACAGATTGGTAAAGCTCTTTTTTATGCACATCAGAATAAACTACAACTTTATGAAAACTTGAACTAGAAGTAGTTAGAGACCAGCAGATTCCTCTTTGGCAGAATATTCCTGTAAGTGCAACCTTTTGTTCAATATTCAATTTCTTAGTAAATCGAATTTGCCTGCAGTTTTTCTTTTCTTATGCTCTAACTTGGCTGCCGTATTCCAAACTATGTCTTCCAGATAAACCGGACTTTGATAAGGATGAGCTGAATGTTCTGTATAAATCTGCTCTGTACTTGTACACAGCACAATCTTTTTTCTACTTTTAAATAACAAATTCAAAGAAATGGCTGTCAAAATCAGTCAAAACCTCACAACATAGAAGCTAAATGTGTATTTGGGAAAACTGCCAAATACCTCGGAACACTTGATGGTTGTTTTTCAGCAGAGTCTGTAGTCCTCCGCACTCTTTCTTCAGTGTCTGCAATGTGGACTGGCCCAGGAGCTCAGCTACCTCACGAACAGAGAGAGAGCCTGAAGGATGGATAGAAAGCATGAGTTAAGACAGGAATTGAATACATTTGACACAAAAGTAGGGAACAAAAAATTTGGATTAACAAATGAAGTTCTGTTTGAGGGGAAAAAAAGTGTAATGGTTTCAGTGGTGGGCGGTCAGGGCCAGCAAAGCCATATAAAATTTGTCATTTTGTAGCGTTTCTCTTGGCAGCACTGCTTCCAGTATGTGAAAGTTAGATTTTTTTTGTCTAATCAGATTTCAGCCTCTATGTGCTGCCATGTCAATCTAATCTGCCCAGGGCCTTCAAGATCTGTTCTGCTGGCCCTTTTACGATTGAGAATATTATCAATGGGTCTTCAAACAATCAGATTTGATATTAGCTTTACAGGGCCAGCTAGTTGGCCCAGTATAGCGTCAGCATTTTTTCAGTTGGTCAGAGGGAAACTATTACAGCCAAGTTCGACTGGCAAAACACGTGTGTAGCCCTCGGCACACATTAATACATCTGAGTAAGACTAGTTTATGCCTACGGAGGAAAATAAATTGATTTGCATTCAGACACACTTAAAAATAAATTTTGAAGAAAAGCTAGATGTGATGCTAATAAGAGGTGGATTAAGTCGGGTAAGTCCTCAGTGAAGGCCCAGGTTTCAAATGCACGGCCGCTGAATGGTTTATTAATTTGACACACTTTCTCTCAGTGCATCTTGGCTTGATTTGCAATTATGTTATTCCAGCCAAAAACACTTTATATCCAAATACAAACTGCTCTGCATGAAACATGAACACAATCTGCATTGCCATGAGGGGAAACTGAGAGGAAAATCTGGTAGCAGACACCATCCAAAAGTCTGGGAACTTGCTGAATTGACTGTATTCAAATTTAATCCAAGGCTGTTGTTTTCCAAGATTTTTAAACTTACTCCATTTATCAATGGCCAGCCTTCAGTAGTACAAACCTAGCCCTTTTCAAAACACATTCAACACATGTCCCATTTTTAAAAACAGTATGTATACATCTGGGAATTGAGGTTTCAGCTACAGGATTCACCTGCTGAAAAGTCCTGGGTACTCCTTATCTGTTTTGTATTAATATACACTATGTATATTTACTAAGTGAAACATTTGGATTGCAGCAAATTCAGCACTTGGACCCTTTTAATTTCAATTTAATTAATTTAAATAATTGAAGCCCTGCTATTGTAAAAAATGCAATATGCAGTTTAAAACTGTCTTGCTGAAATATGCAAAGCCTTCCATAGAAAAAGACGTGGATGCATGGATCAAAGAATATGTTGCTCTTTAAAACTTGTATATACTTTTTTTTAGCATTGATGGTGCCTTTCCAGGTTCCACAGAAATGAAACATTTAATGATATTATACACTGTATACGATGAGCTATTTAAAGTCATCACAATTATATGGTGAGGAAGTTGTTACACAATTATTAAATGCAGTTTATTGTACGATTATCCTAGTATGTCCTATTCATTTTGGATTATCCTTAAATGACTAAATTTTTTTGGAAAAAAGCTGCCTTATGCAACCTGTTTTCCGGAATAATTTGTACTGACAAGCAAACCCCAATATCTAAATTTAGTACCAGGAGCAGACGGAGTTTCCTAATGCCTTAAGTAGACGTTACAAACAAGGTGGGTTTCCAGTCTGGGCTGAAGACTTGTTACCATAGTAACAAGGCCCACTCATTAATTGAAGAGACTGTTGTTGTACTGCAGAATTGTCTTCCACACAGACTGGCCAACCACATCTATTAACAGCAGGAACCCCTGAGGCTCCTTAATGTGGCATACTGAATGTCACTGGGGAATCTGAAAGTGTCCCCATAGTCTCTGTACTGTAGAGTGACATGAACGACTTTTCTATAATGATGTCGTGATGTTTCAGCATGCTTGATTCAGGTAATGTCAAAGCTAGCTGAAGAAAGGATAAGGAAAGGTACTAAGTATGCTGTACTGCTGTACACAGTATAAAATTTAAGCTAGGAGACAATAGCCTAGAATTCCTGACGCCAGACACCATAATTTCTGCAGTGCTAATACAATATCAATAGCCCATTTAGAGCTGCCCTTTAGAGCACAAGCAACAAATGGGGATTTATGGCTGAGTGGAGCAAGAAACTGAAAGGAATCTCACTGTTTGTGTTTATGTTCACATAATTCCATCCGCCGCTTAACCATGGCTTCAGGTTACATATCAGGATATCCAAAATATGAGCTAAAGTAACCGTATTAACTACATAATGCCTCCAGATTCATGGCACTGATAATGTGTGAATTTATTATTCAGCTTTACTGTAAATCACTGTGGACAAAATTCAATTTCTGTTGATATCCTGCCACAATTATCAATTGATAGTACTTCACTGTCATTAACACTAGACATTTTGCACACAGGAATTAACCCAGACAGCCAAAATGCATTGTAAAGCTCTTTATGAAGGCTAATGGGAGCAATATAAAACCACATAATTCAAGATAAACCGATCATTTTTTTCCTTTCCATAATTGAATATAGTGCATTTGTCTTCACATGCTGATATATGCTGCATATCACAGCATACAGCTCTCTGCGGCTGTGAAACGCCCTGCAAACAGCAAGTTAAACACTGATTTGGTAAAGTAGGTGATTGCCTTAACAACCACTTTCTTCATTTATCATACATAAGTGATTCACTCATGTTAAAGCAAAACATACTATATCGCTCATACTATAAATCTTTTGAAAATAAAGAATTCAGCAGGTGTGCACATCAGTGTAGTTTTTAAGTGCTTGAGAAGTTAAAGAGTTCAAGAGAAACTGATCCTGTGCTTCGTTTTTGCACGTCACATAGATTTTTTTTAGTTGACCAGCATCTCAAACGTCATAATTACAGCATACTCAACTAGACAAAAAAAAACTGCGTAATAAATTTTGTCTCTTGTGAGTGTGCACAGTCCAGGTTTAAAGCTCTGCACCAGTATATATAAAGTGTATAAACACCTGAAATATCTGAGAGGTAAATTTGAGGCTGTAAGCTCCATGTAAATATGTGCTGCAATTGTTTTTACAACAACTTAACTCAACTTTCCATAACATCAGAAGAAATCAGATTAAAATAATAAGCAAAATTAGGAATGCAAGCTGAAAGCAAGCATGGTGGCACAGTGTGTAAGGTTCTATTTCACAGCCATTTCACAGCTTCAGGGTCATCATTCGATCCTGAGCTTAGGTTACTGTCCCCGCGGATGGATGTACACCCAAACAGCCGAAATGTTTGTTCATAAGGGTTCTCTAGTTTAAGCACTTTGTGCAGACTGAAATTGAATAGATTGATGATGAAGTGCATTTGTATGCTCCATGTAAGACAAAATGTCCAAGACTGGGCAATTCAATTTATTTTTTTATTATTTAGATTTTATTTTACTTAGTATATTGACATTACAATTTAAATAACAGAATATTATTAAATAATAAAGATGTGTGGATATTTGTAGGGGTGTGCTTGCATTATCATGCTATTATAATATTATAAAAGTAGTACAAAATGGTTTTGAAATAACAGTAATATAATTTCTCTTAATTATTTCTGGGGAAATATATCGTCCAACAAACGTAACTTTCTTAAGAGGCCTAAGATTGAATGTTTTCAGTCATCCAGATTACTTCAATTGCAGACTATAGTAAATCAGTATGACTTATAGTGTGGAAAAAACTATTTATGTGAGAAACATTGTGATCATGAACAGATACAGGCCTTCAAATACAAATATGTTTATGATAATAACACTTAAGTCTAGTGATTCATATCATTTTACAATTGTGACTTTATGCCATAATTCCCTGCTTTACATTATTAAATTAATAAATGTTCAAGCATTTGAGACAAAGTTCAACTTCTCCAGTCAACTATCCTCATCTTTTTCACAGCTCGTTAACAAATGCAGTCATTACCATTCACTCACTATGCACTTATGACTCACACCTAACAGTAAAAGCAAATGTCATGCTCTTCTTACCTCCGGCATTCCACCTAATATGCTCCTTTCCAATCTTGTCATTTTCCTCCTCCTCTATTTTTTTTCCAGTGAGTCCCAGCAAGGCCATTGCCACCTTCAGGACAACACCATCTACAAAGTCTCTGGGAAGAGCAGCACAGTTTCTGACTGTCTCAATCTTTTCCCTCGGCTGGAAGCCATTTCCCCATTCACATCCTTGGGCGTTCTGTCGGTCTTCATGATGAGGTCCACTGTGTTCTTTCTGAGTAATAACTGTCGCGTTGCTGATGAAGGCCTGCCGTCCACTAATGTAGTGTGTTCTTTTCACTTCCGCTAACTCTTCTTCAGCTTGATCATAACTCCTACTCATCCCAATTAAGCAAACCTGCAAAAAACATGGCATGACCCTATGAGATTTTTAAATCTGGTTTCCAGCAAACACTACTCGTCTTGCTTGTTATTCGAGATGGAAAAACAAGTACATTGGTTCAAATTCTGACCCAAAAAACATCCATGCATTTACTATTGAGATGAAAAATGGATCGTGATTTTTTTTTTCTCACAAATCATCTTGCACATCGAATTGAATTGTCAGAATGTATCCAAGTCAAATTATAATGAATCTTATTATGAAGCCTGCACACTCAAGCAATTATCCATTGAGCCAAACATGTTGCAGGAGTTTAATGCATAAAACCATGCCGTATTAGTTCAGTGTTAATGATTGCATCCTGTTTACATTCATAAACCTGAAAAATAAAAGAAGTATATCGGAAATTGCTGATCCTACTGGGATCCTCCGGTCTCTAAAGTTTACAACATGACGTTTGAAGTGAACATTAACTAAAGCTTTGCCAGTGCTGCTCTCACACGATTGCCTGAATTAATTAAAGCATGGATGAGCTGTAGTGGTGGCGGTTGACTTTATAAAATATAAACAAAAAAAAATAGATAACAGAAAGTAGAAACAAATGTAAAATAGAAACAAAAACGATAAACATTCTGTGTAAACACAAGGTGAGCCCATTTTATGGACATAACAGTAATGTTTTATTGGTATAAAAACCCAAGGAGTTGCAGCAGCTTTAATCATGCCTCAGCCATTCAGCTTTTTTAAAATGAAACATGAATACATTTAAATAAATATTTTGTATTCTTATTTCAAACAGAAAAAAAAATATGAAGAAATTGCTTTTTTCATACCCGCTTGGTAGAGGGAATCCTTAGACAATCTTCATCTGTTTGGAAGCCACATGCTGTGCTGACCTCATTGATAAAGTCTATATACTCCCTGTACTGAGACTTTTTGCACTGCCGGCGCTGGTACTTCCCACAGAAGTCAAAGAAGCAGCAAGGGAGCACAAAGTATCGGCAGAAATAGGATGATCTGTGTATAGAAAAATGCGGAAACATGACATCTTAAATATATCATAGTACAAAACTAAAAGTTCTGAACTTAAGATCTGAGTGTTTTTTTTTTTGTTTGCTTGTTTTGGTGTAACACATTATGCTCAATAAAATTCATATTATTTCCAAACAAACCTTGCAAGCCATTAGAGATGTACAGAGGTAAATATACAACCCCACAAAACAGAGAGAGATGTATGGCAAGTGATACCATGGTTAAAAAAAAAAAACCAAAGCTGAATATATTCAAAAATGTTTTGAATCCGAGTCCTCATTTACTGTCGACAATAACAATAGCTGAGATATGACTCATGCGCTAAGCTAAAGATCTCCACCTAGTGTCTAATCCACCTAAAGCAAAAAAATAATCATGAACAATGTACAGTTTCTAATGAGAAACTGCACATCCTTCACTTAAGTAGAAGTACAGATACTCATGTTTTAAAAGACTCTGGTAAAAGATGAAGTACTGACTACACTTTTTCACTCAAGTTAAAGTAAATAAGTCTGGGCTCTGATATGTACTTAAGTAAAAAGTATTCATTACTACTACCTGTTTTAGTGTCACGCTGGTAACTGAACCTTACATCATATTATTGACGGATGACAGAGAAACAGAGAGCACACACTGTCTGTTTTTTATGTTATTTTACAAAAGCACAATGGTCTGTTGTTTTATGAGTAAATACAAATAAAAGTAGACCTTTTACAGATTTGAATGATGTATGTCTCTCAACTGTATGACTTAAATTACTCTTTTTTTTTCTTTTTTTTTTCTTCAGAATTATGAGGAAAAAGTGGCACAAAACAATTCTAGGGGGTTCATTGCGGCGGATTTTGGTGGTTGATGTGATAAATTTTGTTATCTAATAAATTTATCCAGGCTGAAAAACCACCATATAGAACACACGCAGGGAAAAGATGATCACAGGAATGTTGACCGCCGACTCCCTCTGTCTCATCTACGTTAGCCCCATACTTCTTGTTGCCATTTGCATTGTCTGTTGTTAGCTACGTAAACTAGCCTGTGTCAAGTGTGTAGTGTGTGAAAGACAGGAAATAGTACACCAGTGGTAGATATTGACATTTCACTGAATAGATTAAAACTAAAGTAACAACAGTGGTTTGAAGTAGAAAGTACAGATATTTGTACTTCGTTACTTCCCACCTCTGCTTACTGCTGCTTACATCTAATTTTTCAGCTGAATATAGGGAAAGAGTCTGAGGCACACAATTGTATAGAATGTCTTTGGATGCGGTAACATTTCATTTTCCCTTTACTTGAACTAGGAGACACAAACCTGTTAGAGCACGGCAATGCCCCTGTGCACAAAGCAAGCACCATGAACATGTGGTTTACAAGGTTTGGATTGCAAGATATTTAGTGGCCTGCTATACAGATCTGGCCTCCAGACTACTAAACACCTTTGGGATGAGTTAGAACATTAACTGTATACTGCATCAGGTCTCCTCACCCTACATCCGTACCTGACTACAAAACCGTTATACAACCACTCTCAAATCTAGTAAAACATCTTCCCTGAAAAATAGAGGTTATTATAAAAGCAAAAGGAGATGAGATGTTAAGAAAGCACACACAAATCTTATGGTTAGGGTTCCACAAACTTTTGCCTGTATAGTGTACTTCTACATCAATATTTTATGAAGACGATACAACTTACTGTTACCAAATATTTTTATTCAGATTTATTTATTACCCTGCCTTCACTCATCTCACGGTGTCTAAAACTTTGCCAGGCAAGTGTGATTTCAAGAGAAAAATCTTGAATCGAGTCAAATTCTAGTCAAATTTCCATTATAAAATTATTAAAGAAACAATTATATATGTGTTTTTACTTTTAGTACTAGCAGAAAAGTGTAATCATTTTAAACATTTATTCTAGAATGAAGCAAAATCATATGTCAATAGAATATCAAGTTCTCAAAAATCAGTTTAACCATATATTCGGTTTATATCTTTTCATTAGGCAATAATAGATGAACTGGAGTAGATTCAAGATAGTTTCACTTTGTAAGATTTCATTGTTTGCAGGGTAAAGAAGAAAAAAGCAGAATTTAACCATGTAAAGGGTTTTGCCAGACCACTTATAGTAACATCTCTTCCATCTCTTTCAACTCATAACAAATTTCCCCATCTACATTAAGGTCATTTTTAAGATGTTCCCCTTAATTACAATTGTTTTAACCTGACTATGGATCTGAAATTCAGACAGTGGGCTTTGAAATCCATGACAGTTGATTTTAAACAAACAGCCAAGGACCTGCAATAAGTGTTCATACCCCTCCACAGTCATTTAGTGGAGATCAGGTGGCACTTCAGCATTCATAGTAAATTGCCATCTGATGACTTGCCTGGCTGCTATAACGGGGATCCATGGCGTGAGCTCATCTGAGTGGTTTCCAATCAGCCAGTCAGTCTCAGGGAAAAGAAACGCGGCACTGGGTGTGATAGCCGTTTCCTGAAATAGAGGAGAGTGACCGGTGCATTTCATTATCAGTGGCTAAAGGTGTAATGACACGGAGTCGCTCGTCTCGTGCTAGAAATGGAAAAAGGCGAAGCTGATGTGCTTGAATGATCACAGTTGGAGTTTCACATGGTGAACGGATTCAGCAAGGTTTTTTGTAAAAATGGTACATAAAAATTTCATGCAGTGTTCATAATGAGTGCTATTAAATATATAATTTATCTTTTTCCCCCAGTGCTAAATATATAATAGTGTGGATATACATTTATTACAAATGGTTAATAGAAAGTGATAAGGGGGAAAAAAGATAAGGCAGAATGCTCCTACTCCTGATCTACTTGATATGAAACCTATTTACTGTTACATATCTTATAGAGATGGAAAAGTAAAAATATCAAGACTCGGACACGTTTATTCAAAAACATGACACAAATCACAGTGCATCAATTGTTTAAAACCCGAAAAGAAACCTTGCTCATGCATACAATGCCTATAAATATGTAAATGTCGCATCATTTAACTAAGCTAAAGCGAAAAAACACTTTCGTGGACGTCCCATTTTACTCCCAGCAGGCCTCGATGCTGATGGACACACCATTTGAGAAATTCAGCAGTGCAGCACTGCAGGGACTCCACTGGTACAGGGGTGCTCACACTAAAAGCACATCGATTCCCATCGGCCACAGCACTGTGTAACCTGCATGCCTCCTTTAAAGGCATCCATTACAAATGATTCAGCTGGATCTCGTTTTTTTTTCTAATGAGCAGACTACATTAAAGAAAATGGTTCTCATAGAATAAAGCAGGCAAAGAAAAACATATTTACTGCCATGTGAAAAATAAAGTACACCCTATTTGAAATCTATGGTTTTATGTATCAGGACATAAATGAAAATGATCAGGACCTAATCAGGCTATTTAGTATTAGTTAAATACCACCTCATATGAACAACACATGACGTAACATCTATCTATCTATCTATCTATCTATCTATCTATCTATCTATCTATCTATCTATCTATCTATCTATAGGTTTTAGGCAATTGAGAAAAAGTGCTGTAAAGTAATTGTTAATTTTTTATTAATAAAATGTAAAGTAATTGAACAGAAGAGAAATCCAAATCAAATTTATATTCGGTGTGACCCCCCCTTTGCCTAAAAAGCAGCATCAATGTTCCTCTAGATACTATTGTACCCAGATTTTAAAGAACACAGCAGGTCTTCTGTGTCTTCAAGTAATCCCAGATAGACTCTATGATATTAAGATCAGGACTCTGTGGGGGCCAATCACTTTTTCCAGACTCCTTGTTTTTCTCTACACTTAAGATTCTGCAAACAACTTGCCTCCTTCTACAACCAAATTTGTATCAGTCCAGAGCACCTGCTGTTATTTTTCTGCACCTCTGTTCCAATGTTTTTGTCCATACAGTGCATCTGGAAAGTATTCACAGCGCTTCACTTTTTCCACCTCTTGTGATGTTACAGCCTTATATAGACAAGTGTGTGCCTTTACAAATCCTGTCCAATAAACTAGATTTTCCACAGGTGGACTGCATTTAAGTTGTAGGAACATCTCAAGAATGATCAGTGGAAAGAAAGATCTTGTTTTCACATTGAAAGCATTGTTTTGTCGCTGCAGTTCTTTAATTAACAACATTTCTGGCCAGATTCTAAAGATGGTAGATGGGTTTACCTGGGTCTCACTGGTTTCCCCCAGTTTTTTTTCTGATGGTACTGCTGGAAAATCTATCTTCCAATGTTGAAAGGAATGAATCATGATGCGTCTTTAATCTGCTGAATTAAGTTTCCTTAATTAAGGACCACTCTTTTCAAAACTCAGACCGTCATGGTGTATGACATAAAACTGTCTTCCATAACCTTATTTTAGTAGCAGAGTTTGGATGTTTGTCACCCAGTTTGAAGTCTGTGTTTCAACCTACATATGAAATTGATAATCATTAGCACCTGCTTGGTATAATTGGTTAATCATACATCTTCCTCTGATGTTAAAATCTCCTGACTATGTCCAAGTGTGAATTGAAGGCCAAAGGGTGGTCACACCAAATATTAATATGATTTAGATTTTTCTTCTGTTATATATATATATATATATATATATATATATATATTAAAATCATTATTTTCAGCATTTCATTACACCAGCCTAAAACATTTGCACAGTACTGTGTGTGTGTGGGTGTGTGTGTGTGTGTGTGTGTGTGTGTAATCAGTTAAACCATTTTGAAGCCGATCAAACAAGGTTTGAATTATCCATTGAAAAAGATGCTTACTTTTTTTATGAAGCATATAAATAAATAATTTGTGCAGATTTGCATCTCTTACCTCCAAGTGTGTACTGGGTCCATACATGTCCCAAATCTTTCTCTTCCGAATGTCAATTCCCTTACCAGGATGCTGTAAAACAAGAGTTTGTGACTGCTCTAGCCAGCAAAATCAGTGACTAATCAGCCCATGCACATCAGGGTCACTATGTATAATTACATTTCGGCATCTGAGTGTGAATCCATGTGGAGGGACTGTGAAGGGTATGGATTTTTAATTCGCCGTATGATTAAAAAGGTGACAGAAAAGCTAGCTTTCATTATCCTCTTCACCTGGCTTCTACCGTGTCATTGATTTTACTGCTGAAACAATCTTGGTAGATTAGAAAATCTCAGCGACAAATGCCAGTCACAAAGCTAAAACTGAGGGTGTCTGGTGCATGGTTTAATGATTAAATAACAGTAAAGACATACCCCTTCACTGTTTAATATGTGAACAAGCAGGCCATTTCCACAACCTAGATCCACAAAAGACTGTTTCGATGTTATTCCTTTTTTAACTCGCTCCTCACCCCATAAAACCTGCAAGATGACATTAAATGAAAGATAATTTGCTTGCAACACTTCATTTGGACATTTTTTTAAATAAATACATTACTAAAAGGTTACATAAGCTAAAGCTGCAAACTTTTATTACCAGCACGACACAATAGAAAATAAATTAGGTTAAACTTACTATAAGATATGTAGCAATGGCAACATCTTCAAAGACAAATTTCTCTGGATCAGTTACCTCAGGCCAGACCTACAACACATATGTAGTAACTGGATATACAAGCGTTTTTGTAAAAGTGTAAACTTTTTTGCAGTTCTAGATAATCTTATTGTGTTTTCGCCCTTTGCTTCCATCAACCAAAAGTCGAGTTATAAAGAATTAAGCATAACAAATATTGTAGAGCTATTAAACAAATACTAATCAGATGAGCAATACCTTGACAATCGCTTTGTATTTGTTTTTCAACTGCTGGTAAAGGATGCTGTACTTCTCGACAGGAAGGAGAGACAGAGTACTCTTGAACTCTGTGGTTTTGCTCTCTGTCGCCCACTTTGCTAGTTTAGGAAGAAGCTCTGAAGTCAGCCAGGTGAGTTTGGGGAAAGCCACACCATCACTATACCACTGATCAGGTTTAAAAGGATTCAAAGACAGTATCCTAAACAAGGCAGGAGTATAAAGACAACAATCTAATTAATAATAATAATAATGCTGATGAAATATTAGAACAGGATTGGACAATAGGAAACTGAATTGTTTCTGTTACAGGGGATGTTTGCAATACAGATAGTAAGGAAGACACTCGTGTACTTGAAGCTACAAACTTTCTTTCGGCTTCTCCCATTAGGGGTCGCCACAGCGGATCATCCGCATGTTTGATTTGGCACATTTTTTTACGCTGAAAACCCCATCCTAACGCAACCCTCCCCATTTATCCGGGCTTGGGACCGGCACTAAAAGTCCACAGGCTTGGTTCCCCGGGCCGCAGCGGTGAGAGCGCCGCATCCAAACCACTAAACCACCAGGGAACTCATGCACTTGAAGCTACAACTGTGTTGAAAACACCTAATAATCTTTATAATCTTTTTTAGAAATTGCACAGGTATACACAATGCTGAGGATGGAGTACCAGGAAGGAGGAAAAAAGGAAGTCCAAGGAGGAGGTTTATGGATGTGGTGAGGGAAGACATGCAGGTAGTTGGTTTAAAAGAGGCAGATGTAGAGGACAGGGGGGTATGGAGACGGATGATCTGCTGTGGCGACCCCTAATGAGAGCAGCCGAAAGAAGTAGTAGTAGTAGTAGTAGTACAGGTATACAGTTTTGGGGTGTTTTTATTTTTTATTTATATAAATCAGACAAGATGTTACAAACATACTGTGAGCAGACATACTTTATTTCTAACATGTAAGATAAATTTCATAATCATTAAATACTCCTGATATTATTCATTACCCTAAGTTTGGAGAAACTATTTTGTATTAAGGTCAACTTTTATTTGGCTGTGTATGGCCAGGTTTTTGGGGGGGTTTGTTTTACATGAAGAGTTAGACATATTGTATAGCCATAAAATGTGCTTTTAAAAAGCTTTTAAAAGCTCTCTCATCAGGAGGTCAAGTTCCATCTTATCTTGACCTCTTGATATTTTTCTTCCATTCCTGGTATTGTGTTTCATTCTAATCCCTAATAATGCAGTATGAGAGGGCACTAACCATTCATCAGTCTTTTGGTGTAGTTGGATCTGATAGATATTACTTTCCTTCAGAATGCAGTGGCCTTCACTAGTTTCTTCAACTGGCAGAAATGTCACTGTATGTCCAGTCAGATCTGAGGGGAGGGGGAATTACGGATTACAATGTCATAACATAAAACAAAAAAAATAAAAATAAAACAGTGTCAGTGTTAGAGCTTACTTTTGACAACAATCTCCTTGAACAGCTTTAGTCCGTTGCCCTGCAGACCTGCTTTAGGGATGATTGTCCTCCCTCCTACACGCCAGGCAGGCTCGGGGTGGGGGCCAGTGGCCGCTGTGTGCGCCTTTAGGAGTGGGGAGATTTGCGCTAAATCGTGCACAGTGATGCCGGGGAAGCTGCAGAGACACAACTCGAGATCTTCAAACCTCACAGACTTGTATTCAGTCTCTGTCACTCCACACAGCCGCTTATTCACTACATGAGGCTTCCTTATCCAAACATCAAGCGCACACCAAAAGCCTTCGGGCTTGCACCGAACCTCAGGGTTCATCTCGATCGAAACTCTAAAGTCCATGAGTACGGAATAACATGGAAAAAGTCACATGTACACTGATGCTAATCACAGTGGTCCAGGTTTGCTAGCAAAAGCGCCGCATTTCAGTCTAAAAGTCCTCGTTCAACCGGTACAGAACAGTGAATTGATTATATGCTACCGGGCGGCACAGAAAGAATAAAAAGTTTTCAATGTTTCTATTTATTTTTATATTTTGCAGACTATTTATCTCCAAAACCTGACCACTCTTAGCAGGGCAGTTTCTTGCCAATTATAATAGGGTGGGCTGGAACAAATAATAGGTGGGCAATCAGTGGTAGTGGCCCCAACATCTAACCCAGTTCTCCATTCACTAATATTTGCAATATTTTAATAAAATACAATTCAAAATATATCTGAACAATGATAATGAAAACATCTTCAGAAACTTAAAGCCTTGATTGTATTTTAACTTTCAACTCAATATAAATCTTGTTTGTATTGGATCAGTTTAGTTTTCAATTAAAACTACATCCTAAATCAACGTATCAAACCTGTTTTCAGACTTTTGTACAAAATCAGAATATTATATTCAAAGGTGCCTTATTTTAAATTCATTACTTAGCCAAAGACAGTATCAGAACATTATACAGGTGCATCTAAATAAATTATAATATCATTAAAAAGTTGATTTATTTTAGTAATTCAATACAAATAGTAAAACTCGTATATTATATAGATTCATCACACACAGCCTGATATATTTCAAGTGTATATTTCTTTCAATTTTGATGATTATGGCTTACAGCAAATGAAAACCCAAAATTCAGTATCTCGGACAATTAAAATTTTGTCAAAAAGGTTAATATTTGAGACTTGTGGTGTCTCACTCTAATCAGCTAATTAAAACCAAACACTTGCAAAGGTTTTCTAAATCTCAGTCTGTCTCAGTCTGGTCATTTATTGAGATGCACCTGTATAACCACTTTCCCTTTTTGCCACTTTTTATATAAAAAATATATTTTTCTTTATAAACAACAGAAACCCAAAACTGTATTTGCATTGTTTATCAGTTATATTTCCCCATTTTTCTGTCTATCCATCCATCCATCTACAGCATTAGTCTCCTGTTTTCCTTGGCAAAAATCCTTACAAATTCATCCATGTATAAAGTATTTGTTATGAATGTCTCATGGGCAAAGATCTAAAAATTCATCTTTCTTTTATGTAACATGGTTGATGATAGAGTTTAGGATTCTTGACAGCGTTTAGAAGGAACTCTCACATGATGCAGACTCCCAGGTCTCCAGCCATGGCCATGTGTACTACCAGGAAGGATTGAGCAGCATACATTACCAAAAGCAATAATGGGTAATTAGCTAATATTGGATCGAATGGAGCATCGTTAGTGAAATTGCTAACTGCCTGAAATGGGGCTGAAACAGCCAGGAGATGGATCTGTTTTGGGGCACCTGCCTGGGACTGAAAATAAACTGAAATTAGACTCTGATGTCCTCTCGGCAGCTTCACTAACAAATACATGCAGCACTAGGCTTAAAAAAATACATCACACATCATAAAAACAGCTGAATAAAGTGTAACAAAATGTAATGTTGGTTAAACGAGCATTGGTTTGCTGCTGCACAACAATCAAAAACTAAGAAAAGTAGACAAACTTTCAAAAAACCCAGTATGGCACTAAAGCATGTAAGTGTGTTGAGCTAAAAGTAGTGTGAGGTAGGTGGTGAAAAACTATTCTGTGCTGTTGGGTGGAGCTTTGGGTTTGGCTGTAGGCAGTCCACCCAATCAGAAGTTAGAAATCATGCAGGAATTTTCTGGGTTATTTTTCACAGAAAATTTCTCCATATTTTTGGCTAAAATATAAAATGAAACTTTAATTGGGTGGGCAAGATGCAAAATTGAGTAGGCTAAACCCACCCCTGCCACCACCCCTGCCTTCCAGCTATTTCACACATCATCTTTCAGCTGCAGTTTTTTTCTATGTTAAGATAAATTAACCTCACACTAATTCTGCATTAAAGTGAATTACATTTAAATTATAAATGTGATAATTAAAATAATAATTGAATAGTATAATATGTATACTAGTATTCCCCACACACATATACACCAGCTCCATGAATAAATTGTCTTGCGTGAAATTGGTCCTTGGTGCAAAAAAATTATAATAAAATTTAGGGGCCACTGTTATTTATGAATTAATTTTTTACCAATTTTTTTCATGCACAATAACATGCATAGTATATTTGCAAAGTGTACATATTATACGATTTAGTTTCTAATTTAATTATTACATAAAGCATATAATAAAAATGTAAATGCCATAATGCAAAATTTTCATAATGCAAAGCTTCATTTATCGATGCATGGGAAAAAAACGACTGCAACAAGTGCGGAAAATCAAATTCAATTTTGTTGTTTGTAAGAATTATAGAACAAAGTTCACTTATATTTAAACTTGACAAAAGCATCTAAAGCCTGGTGGTTTGGGACCCCTGACATGAGATTTGTGCAAACACAGGAGTCAACTCTTTATCGCTCTTTTTTTTATACTTACCTTCATAGACTCACAATATATTTTAACAACTATGGAAATCAAAGATACCGGCTAAAAATGTCCTTACATTACTCTTTTACCTGAAGTGAAGTTTGTTAGTTTGGTGAATAAAAACGTTTGTAAGGATGCAAGTGTAAAATGAATTCACCATTATTTCCCTGAGTAAAGATTTATACCAATAGCATTATTTTAATGAATAATACACAAATAATGTTATAATGTTATGTAGCTTTATGTTTTTTATTGTAGCAACAGGGTTCTGGAAGAACGTTGTTTGATTTCACTGTGTACTGCGTCACCTATATAAAGTGGAATTGACAATAAAAGCATCTTGATTTGACTTGATGTTTGTCTATATTTGAGACATACAGGTTGTTATTTCTGAACTTTTCACCGGCAAAAGAAGATGATTGTTTTTGGAGCATTATTATACGTTTTTGATCTAGTGAGGTCTGAATAAAATAGATTCACACCAACGGACTGATCAGAACAAAGAAAGTAATACAATCAATAATCAATAATATATCCAAGAACTTTGGGTTGTGCTTTATGAATTATATTCTAAGTAAGTAATTTTTTATTATTAATTTTAATATTATTAGTTTATTCAATGTTTATACTTACAGACCTCACTGTGTTAAATAACTCCCTGGCGTGGCGAGGAGTTTAATCAACCTAGCTTAAGGATACTCTTCAAAACTCTAATCAAAGCTTCAATGATTTCTGATCCCACGTCCATCAGTCTGTAAATCATAAACCAGTCAATCCCACCACCATCTTTAAGGACATGTCGGTGCAATCAGAAAAATCAAGGAGCTTCCTAATTTATATATACTCATAGATTTTGCGAGCAAAACACAAATCTCATTTCACTATTGTTTAGGAAGACAAAAAAAAAAGTTGCTATAAATGTTTTCACAAAAAGAAAATGAAAAAAGTGAATTCATCATTCATGTTAGGTTCACACATTTATTACAAAGAGCTAATGATTAGATAAATAAGTGACTCTCTTATTCTGGTACAGCACTGAATATGTTCTAAGCTACAAGGCTGTACACGAATCTTGACTCTGTACACTGTTTACACTCAAATGTACTCAAATACACACTCTGAATAATTAATTACTAGCATATACCTACACGTATTAGACATTTTTATCAGGTATTCAACTTTGCAAGTCTACATGATGTGCATCCAAAACATAAATCATATTTTCCCCAATTAGCTTTATTAATAAAAAGCAAGCAAATAAACATTAAAACTTGCATTTTAGTGTAAAAACTAACCAGGAAAAGCATATAAGCAGCACAAAACATTAAACTTTAAAATGGATGAGCTACAGCAGCAGCCCATGAAGAACACATTGGGTTTTAGTTCTGTCAGCCATGAACAGGAATTGTTTTGTGTGACTATCTGGTGTTGTTCCAGTTTTGAATGTCCAGTTTGGATAATGTTGAGCCCATGATAGACTCGGAATAATGTCTCGTGATTGGCGGAATTTATAACTGAATAAAGTCGACGGTGTTTAGATGCTTATATTAAAGTGGACAGTGTACCATCTAGAGAGGGAACCCAAGTATTTGTGACTGAGTCTTGTTTGATGAACAGCTGGTGGTGTTTCTGGAAACCAGCTGGTTTATTTAAAATAAAACAAAGGGGCATTCGTTGAGCCTATATTCATTTTACCTGCCATTTTGAGAAACTTAACCTAATCTACGTTTAGTTAATATACAATATGGCTCTTTTTCAACGCACTTTTAATTTGAATACACCAAAAACGCACCATTTCCGGTCGCTGAGGGATTTTCAACTTTCACCCTGACTCTCAGCCTTCCTCTTCCGTTTCGGTTATACCCAGGTATGGAGGATTTTGTCTTTCCGCGAAGGAAACCAAAAAAAATATCGCATGCAATCTTCAGTATTGGAGCCTTTTATTCAACTAATTTTTAATGAAATATATAGTAAAGAGTGCAAAGAAATAAACATGTATATTATTGCCTCGGTTTTTGTGTTGAGGAAGGTTTTATTTTCTGTGTTAGTGCTAGCGTAAATGTGAGCTAGATGGCTAAAACCGGTGAAACTCAAGGCCCTTGTGTTAATATACGCTCCTGGGTTTTATACAATTCAATATGTCCGTGTTTGTAAATGATGTAAAACTACACGGTGAGTCTGTAATACAGTATTTGAGAGAATCTGAAGGCAATGTATTTTGATTAGCAGACATTTGACGGAGTTCAGTTGTTTTGTGCGACTGTTGAGCAATGTTTTTTTGTGTGTACAGTATATTAAACATGTAACTTAAAAGGGTAACGCCATTTTGTAAAATAAATATGCTTGTATTTGTCGTTCTCCAGGTCAAGATGGTTCAGCGCCTGACTTACCGCCGTAGGCTGTCCTACAACACCACCTCCAACAAGACCAGGCTGTGAGTGAGACTCCTTTACCCCCATTACCAGTCATTTACACAGAGACAAAACATGGACTTTAACTGAATCGTTCAATCATGTCACACTACTGCACTTTCTCCATGGACAATTAGTTCAGCAGGACTTTTATTAATACTACCACTGTGGTGAATTCTGAATTTTAAGCATCTATGGATGAACTGAGATTACTCGGCACATCACTGGTGAAATCTGGCTTTAGGTAGTGTCACGCCACCCTGTCATGGATTTTTGTTTAGGAGAGCTTTATATGATGCGTAGTTAGCAATTTTTTTTCATGTGTGATTGTTAACCTGCTTTTAAGACCAAAGATTTTGTTTAATTAGTGATTTGTGAATACTTACACCTATTTGTGCATATTTGCAGTGTTTGCATGTTCAATGTGTAAGCATTTGGGGGCAAAACCAAGTTTTATGCATTGTCTTTTTCGTGTAGTGTGAGATTGTATATTTAGTGTTATATGTAATGTGGCATCAAACTTAGGGGGACGTTTCAGGAAATTACCACTAAATCAGTCATTGTGATTACAAAAAATGGTGAAAACGTTGCAGGAATGTGCAGCAAATGTAATGAACAGTATTTCTGTTTCACCATCAGATCCCGGACCCCCGGTAACCGGATTGTGTATCTGTACACCAAAAAGACTGGCAAGGCTCCCAAGTCAGCATGTGGAATCTGCCCCGGTAGACTGCGTGGTGTAAGTATTGCCTTGTGCCGAGCCGGTTTACACCTCATCACTCAGGATGTGACCGTTTTAATGTTGCTAAGAGATATAAACTGCATGAAGAGTTTGACATGGTGTGGAAAAACCAATAACACAAAACATGTGTACATGTTTGCATTTGTCCATTACTTATAAAGAAACTTTTTTTTTTTTTTGCACAAAAATATTTTTAGGGCTTTTAAAAAAGGTCCACTGTTCAGGCACATAGACAAGTCAGTCCACTATACTGATGAGTACATGATTTATGCCAGGGGTCCTCTGTTTTGGAGCTGTGGACATATGTAGCTATTAATATAGTCAAAATGTTAGCATAAAGAGCATTTCAAGTCTCCTGCATAAAGGGGAAAATACAATTATGTTTTTGCTTGTATACTCTATATCGACCTTTTACTTCCCTTTTTTGGGGCACAAGGTTGTCACCATGATTGCCATTTCTTTGTGAACTTGCATCAAGCTAGTGACCGTGTCCTTATCCTGCCATGAGAGTGATTTCAATTATATATTTTGTCAAAGGTGTTTAATTTTTTTTAAATTTTTTTTATAAATATAGAGTTTCTGTGTGAGTACACCAAGTAGAAAAACTTTTGGAAGACGTTTTGCAAAGAAAATTCCCCTGTGTATGGAAACTATGTATGGAAACCTATAGTAACCTCAATAATAAGTTAATAAAAACATTTCAGAAAAAAGGTTCACTAACTATTTTAGAATTAAGGGTTAAGACCAACTTGTACAACCATTTTCAAATCTAAACCCTGAGCAGGATTTGGTTTTTCTAAACAAAGGCACTTGGTATACTAAACTTTCTTTTTGTATAATGCATTTTTGTTTATACATAAAGAAAAATAAGCCCTGTGGGTGTCTATGCACAGTAAATGTTTACTGTGTATACTGGGCATGGACACCCACAGGACTTATTTTTCTTTCAGATTAAACACTGACCAGGTCACAAATGAAAAATGGGATTTGGTTTTCATTGGGATGCAAGTCCAATCCCATTTTTCATTTGTGACCTGGTCAGTGTTTAATCTAAATTGGGTTATAAAAAAGCCAATCATTTATGCTTCGGAAGTGCACTTTGTTTTTTTTTTTGCCCTTGAATTGCTCTGCACAGTGATTTGATTGTTGATCGGACATGATGTGTTCGAGTAATGGAAGATTTATTCAGCGTTAAATTATATATTCCCCAAAATTGGTATTTCAAATAGGAACAAGATTCCGCATTCATGTCTCTTTTCTAGGTGCTGTTTATATTAATAAATCTGTATGTACCTGTTGAACATGTTCAGAATTGTAAATGCCGAGTTTTTGTTTTAAACAGATTCGTGCAGTGAGACCTCAGGTTCTAATGAGGCTCTCAAAGACCAAAAAGCATGTTAGCAGGGCCTATGGTGGTTCCATGTGCGCCAAATGTGTGCGGGACAGGTACGTGCATTTCAATGTCGCATTGGTTTGAGTATATATACCTTTTTTGCTTTGCTTAGGAGTGCATTATTATTTCTGGTTGACTTAACTCGAGACTGCTTCACAACATACACGGTTAATGAATAAATGGCCTTTTTCTTATTGCTCACACACTTGATTGCATCCCATGCTTGGGTGAGCTGGGGTCATGAAAGATGATTTATAGCAGGAATATAAACAGGCTGCCTCATGAACTTTTAAATGTAAGCATATCTGGGAGAGTTAGTAGACAAATATTTATTAATGCATGTGAAAATGTGACTAATCCTGACATTGAATTATTTTAATATTGAAAAGTCAGTGTGTAATGCATAGGCGATTGGTGATTATCACTACTATACAAACGGCACTGTTACACAGTATATTGTATATTATGCTTTCATGTAAGGAAATTCATAATTGTGATTTCACTTGATTTTAGTACAGTTGTTTGAACAAGAGAACACACGGCTTTACTGTTTGTGTATCAAATGCTGGAATAAATTATAACACTTGCTAATATGGATGCATATTTGCAACAAGTTGTTCGAAAAGTGCCTTGTTTGAATTGGCCCTTAGAATTTTTTGCTAATATATATTATATAAGCAGTGTTCGAATAAGTATAATTTAGATGTGCTGCAATATCTAATACCAGGCAGGCACATACAGGGTACAGGGCCTCAAGTATGATTTATAGTTTTGTTGATAAATGGCGAAAGTCATACATTTCTTACTTATAATTTTTACCAGGTTAAACGATGGCAGAATATGATATTCTTCTTTTTTTTCCATTATTTTGCACATTGTGGAACTAATTGATGTTTTATGTTTTCCAGGATCAAGCGTGCTTTCCTTATTGAGGAGCAGAAGATCGTTGTCAAAGTACTTAAGGCACAGGCACAAAGTCAGAAATCAAAGTAAATGAGTGTTTGGACAATAAAATAAATGTTTGAGAACATACTGGTTTGTCCTGTTATCTTTTATTAAATGTATAAATTTACATTTATATAGCGCTTTTCTGCAGCACTCAAAGCGCTTTACATATGAAAGGGGGGATTCTCCTCAACCACCTCCAATGTGCAGCATCCACCTGGATGATGCGACGGCAGCCATATTACGCCAGAATGCCCACCACACACCAGCATATTAGTGTAGAGGAGATAGATTAATAATTAATATGAGGGGATGATTAGTAGTCCAGCAGGCAAGTTTTTTTTATTTTTTTTATATAAATAACCCTCATACTCTGCTGCTAATTACTAATCCAATTGAAAAACATGTAGGCTTCATATATTATTCTTTTAGTGTTTGTTAAACATGTACAAAAGCTGGGTTAAGTTTATTTATTTATCTCCACCTCTACTTGGTCATTTCCTATTAAGTGCAAAGCCATGTTCCAGACATCAGTTTAATTCAGTCACTCTGGAAATGCTGTAAACCGAAGTAAGTTACCCTTAATATTAGATTCTGTGTGTAAAGTGTACCAATTCATACAGAGATGAAAGTCAGTTATTTTTATTTTTGCAAGTCGGTCTGTTCCTCCAGTCTGTTTAATGTGGACTGCTTATAACTGCCCTAATAAGTTACATTGTGCTCTGACGCCATGTGCTAATGGCAGCACTTGGAACTGTTTGGTTAAAAAAAAATGGTCTTAGGGACCTATTTTAATCCAAGTCCTGACCACACCATTGTCACATTAGGTCTCATTTGGAGTTGTGTTTACAGTCATTAACCATGTCTGAAATTGAAAACAATCACTGGATTCCACTAATAACTTTAGTGAACACCCTCAATTTCCCCTGATCAGATTATCGGCAATCTTGGATTTTGGTCTAATGTCTGTTACCAAATGTGTAAACACAATTATAAAAGGAAAGCTGAATGCTCAAATGCTTCACCCATAATGAGCAGAGGTGGCAAAAGTACACACATCCTTTATTTAAGTAGAATTACATATATTCATGTTTTAAAAGACTTGTAAATGTTGGAGTACTAACTACACTTTTTTAAATTTAAAGTTAAGTTTAGGCTCTGACATGTACTTAAGTAAAAAGTAGTCATTACTACTACCTGTTATAGTGTCACACTGGTAACAGAACCTCACATCATATTAATAGTAGGGCTGTCAATCGATTCAAATATTTAATTGTGATTAATTGCATGCATTCTCATGAGTTAACTCACTAATTTAAATCTCAACTTAACGGCACATATCTGTTCTAAATGTACCTTGAATACTTCTCACGTTTTTAACACTAATCAACATGGAAAATATGGATGCTTTATGAAAATGTGTTTATTATTAGTGAAACCAAAATTCAACATAGAGCATGAAGACAAAATATTCTTGTAAATGTTTTAAAGTAATTATGGCGTGTTCATTTATGTAAATCATTGATGAACAAGGAAAATGAAAAAGAGAGAAGGTTGGATGATGTGGAGTTGATGAAGCAGCAAGTGAATAGGATTAGTAAGGAGGAAGTGAGAGCAGCGATTAAGAGGATGAAGAGTGGAAAGTCAGTTGGTCCAGATGATGTGCCAGTGAAGCATAGAGATGTTTGGGAGAGATGGCAGTGGAGTTTTTAACAAGATTGTTTAACAAGATTTTGGAAGGTGAGAGGATGCCTGAGGAATGGAGGAGGAGTGTGCTGGTACCGAACGGGAGATGTGCAGACCTGCAGTAACTACAGGGGAATAAAGTTGATCAGTCACACCATGAAGTTATGGGAAAGAGTAGTGAAAGCCAGGCTGAGGGAAGAGGTGACCATCTGTGAACAACAATATGGTTTTATGCCTAGAAAGAACACCACAGATAAATTAATTTATTTTCAGAATGTTGATGGAGAAGTATAGAGAAGGTCAGAAAGAGTTACATTATGTGTTTGTGGATTTAGAAAAAGTGTACGACAGGGTGCCGAGAGAGTTGTGTTATTGTATAAGGAAGTCAGGTGTGGCAGAGAAGTATGTGAGGGTGGTGCAGGACATGTATGAAAACAGTAGGACAGCAATAACGTGTGCAGTAGGAACGACAGACAGGGTGAAGGTTAGACTGCATTGAGGATTTGCTCTGAGCCCTTTCCTGTTTGCAGTGGTGATGGACAGGATGACTAATGAGGTCAGACAGGAGTCTCTGTGAGCTATGATTTTTGCGGATGATATTGTGAGTTGTGGGGAGAGTAGGGAGCAGGTTGAGAAGAGCCTGGAGAGGTAGAGGTATGTGCTGGAGAGAAGGGGAATGAAAGTCAGTAGGAGTAAGACAGAGTACATGTGTGTGAATGAGAGTGAGGGCAGTGGAGTGGTGCGGTTGCAGGGAAAAGAGGTGGAGAAGTTCAGGTACCTGTGGTCAACAGTGCAAAGTAATGGAGAGTGTGTTAGAGAAGTGAAGAAGAAAGTGCAGGCAGGGTGGAGTGGGTGGAGAAGAGTGGCAGGAGTGATTTGCGATAGAAGAGTATTTGCAAAAGTTTATAGGACTGTGGTGAGACCTGCAATGTTGTATGGTTTAGAGACAGTGGCATTGAGTAAAAGACAGGTGGTGGAGCTGGAGGTAGCAGAGCTGAACATTAAGATGTTGAGGTTTTCGTTGGGAATGATGAGGATGGACAGGATTAGAAAAAAGTTTATTAGAGGGACAGTCTATGTAGGATGTTTTAGAGACAAGGTGAGGAGGTGAGATTGAGATGGTTTAGACATGTGCAGAGGAGGGACATGGGGTATATCGGTAGAAGAACGCTGAGGATGGAGCCACCAGGAAGGAGGAAAAGAGGAAGGCCAAGGAGGAGGTTTATGGATGTGGTGAGGGAAGACATGCAGGTATTTGGGTTAAAAGAGGCAGATGATCCGCTGTGGCGACCCCTAATGGGAGAAGCTGAAAGAAGAAGAAGAATTTATGTAAATCATCAAGACACCAAACGGAACCTTGTTTCCACACGAATGGTTAATGAGGTGATTTTTCATACAGATTACATAATCAGAAAACATTGGTTTGCAATGTGAATTGGTTGTATTGGTAAAAGCTTTTCGAATTGTCTGTGAGGCAAATAATCACTGAGATTCAGGTTATATTTATGTGTCTGTGAAGAGAGATGACAGACGGCAGAGAGCGCCCCCTGTCTTTATTTTACAAAAGCACAACGTTTTGTTGATAAGTGTATACAAATAAAAGAACACCCTTTACAGATTCGATTAATGTAATACGTAAGATCAAAATAGACAGTAATTTAAGTTCGTATCTGCGTTATGAGGAGAAAACGCCACAGAAAAAATGCCACTCTGCGTACCACTGTGTATAGTAGACACGACAATAAAAGCCTCTTGACTTTTTTCTTGGTGCTGATTTGAGACGGCACATCAGTAAAACAAATGTTTAGTGATTACATTTTTTATATATTAGATTATTAAAACATTTTTTATCATACATTTTTTATATAAAATGGTCAAACAGAAATCCGAGCTGCATTAATCGCACGTTAATAAAATTAGTGCCGTTAAAATTGACTTGCATTAACGTGTTAATATTGACAACCCTATTTAATATATTAATCCAAAACAAATTTCACATTTTGTTAATTGATAAATGTATCCAAACTGATCATTCACTATACTGAACATGCAGAGAAAAGATGATGATGATCAGGTGATCAGGAATGTCTCTGTTCTCAGTCATGTTTAGCCCTAAATTGGTAAAGGTTGTTTCTTCGGTATCACCTCATTAACCATCCGTGTGGAAACACAGTTCTGGTTGGTGTCTTGATAATTTACATACATTTTTCGACTTCTTTCAGCTTCTCCTATTAGCGGATCATCCATCTTCATACCCCCCTGTACTCTACATCTGCCTCTTTCATTGATCAGGTGATCAGGAATGTCTCTGTTCTCAGTCATGTTTAGCCCTAAATTGGTAAAGGTTGTTTCTTCGGTATCACCTCATTAACCATCCGTGTGGAAACACAGTTCTGGTTGGTGTCTTGATAATTTACATACATTTTTCGACTTCTTTCAGCTTGTCGCCACAGTGGATCATCCATCTTCATACCCCCCTGTACTCTACATCTGCCTCTTTCATCTCAACTACCTGCATGTCTCTCTCACCACATCCATAAACCTCCTCATTGGCCTTCCTCTTTTCTTCCTTCCTGGTGGCTCCATCCTCAGCATTCTCCTACCGGTATACCCCATGCCCCTTCTCTGCACATGCCCAAACCCTCTCAATCTCGCCTCCATCACCTTGTCTCCAAAACGTCCTACATGTGCTGCCCCTCTAAAAAACTCATTTCTAATCCTGTCCATCCTCATCACTCCCAATGAAAACCTCAACATCTCCAGCTCTGCTGCCTCCAGCTCCACCTCCTGTATTTTACTCAATGCCACTGTCTCTAAATCATAGTCATGTTTAGCCCTATTTAATATATTAATCCAAAATGAATTTCACATTTTGTCACCTAATGAATGTATCCAGGCTGAACATTCACTATACTGAACACATGCAGAGAAAAGATGATGATAATCAGGAATGTCTCTGTTCTCAGTCATGTTTACATCGCTGACTTCCTCTGTCTTATCCACGTTAACCCCAGACTTCTTGTTGACTTCTGTAATCTAGTCTATGTCTGGGGTGTGTGAGAGCCAGGAAATGATACACCAGTGGTAAAAAGCCACGCAATGACAGGAAATAGGTTAATTTGTTGAAAACGTATGCACGTTGTGAAATGAGAAGAATAAATATTCACATTTCACCAAATAAATTAAAACTAAAGTAATGAATCTGGTTTTAAAAATGTAGAGATTAAGCTCAGATATTTGTGTAAAAAAATTAAATGAGTGAAAGTAAAAAGAGTTAAGTAAAATATCGATAGCAGAAAGATCTACTTAAATACAGTAACAAAGCATTTGTACTTCATTACTTCCCACTAATGAGCCAACAAATTTGATTTAGAAGCTGCCAAATATGATGTAAGGTATCTCAGCAATACCTTGCTCTAGTATCTGACACAACACTTGACAGGCATCTTCAGGACCATGTTCATGACCCAAAAATGACATGCTGGAAATACTTACTATATTCATAATACTTATTATAATATAATAAGTATTAAGTATTATAATACTTATTATATTCATAATACATATATATTCACCTGTATATTCATAGTACATATACATCTGAAAATTACTGTTTTTAGTTCTTTATTACCATTCTATTTAACTTATGTAAATTATGTAAACACTGTATATCCTGCACTTGCTGTTGTTGCACTCTGGTTAGACCCAAACTGCATTTCGTTGCCTTGTACTTGAACATGTGTAATGACAATAAAGTTGAATTTAATCTTATCTAATCTAATCTAATCTAGTACTCCACACCAACTCTGAACAGAAGTTATCAAATCGTTATGCTGGTGAATGCAAATGCAATAAAAAAAAAAACAGGATCAGATTTTAGTTGTTTGGCTCCAAAATCATCATCACTATTATTATTATTATTATTATTATTATTATTAATTATTATTATTATTATTATTATTATTATTATTATTATTATTATTATTATTATCTACATGTCCGATTTTGTTGGTTATAAATGTAACTAATACCAACCTAGGAATGTTTTTTTTTATCAGTGTATTAAAAGGCCTGTATGGAGACTCTTTCCTCCCTTCTTAGGGATTAGTGATAGTGATGTAGATTGGAGCACATCCATGTCTTTCACTGCGAGTCTACACAATTTACCGGCTATTATTTGACGGTACTTTGATGTAGATTACGTTTAGGCAGAATCTCATCCGCCCAAAAATATAATTTTAATGCACATTTTTAATTGCAGTTTATTAATCCATGAAGCAGAGTATTCGGGTGATGGTAGTGTAGGGAGGCCTTTATTGTGGCGGTCAGCGGTGAATGCTGTGTGTTTAAACTACTTCCTGTACACGTCGCTCATACGGCGCTGCGCTCACCGGCCAGGAGACTGAACACGGACACGGACACGGACACGGACTATGGAAACTTTAATCGGCATGCCGTTTGCTGTGTTAGAATGTCCAAATATCAAGCTGAAGAAGCCGTCCTGGCTGCACATGCCGTCTGCCATGACTGTGTATGCCGTGGTGATTGTGTCCTACTTTCTCATCACTGGTGGTGAGTGTGTTACACTGCTGTTAGCCTGATGTGTGTGTGTGTGTGTGTGTGTGTGTGTGTGTGTGTGTGTGTGTGTGTGTGTGTGTTTCGCATGAACACTTTGCACCTTCTTAATGTTTAAAGTAGTTAGCTAAACTGTAGTTAGCTTAGTCACCTACATCTACAATTTTTTTTTAGAGCATTAGCATATAACCTGTAAAAAATACAACTATTAGTACAAGCCACTAAAACTACTACTAGTATCACTAATACTACTTCTGCTACTAGTACTAACACTACTTTTATAGCTACTAGCGCTGCTACTAGTACTAATACTACTGCTGCTGCTGCTACTAGCAATAATACTACTAGCACTAATACTACTAGCACTAATACTACTACTTCTACAGCTGCTACTAGCACTGATAATACTACTACTTCTTTTGGCTGCTCCCATTAGGGGTCGCCACAGCGGATCATCAGTCTCCACACCCCTTTGTCCTCTACATCTGTCTCTTTCAACACAACTACCTGCATGTCTTCTTTCCCCACATCCATAAACCTCCTCCTTGCTCTTCCTTTTTTCCTCCTTCCTGGTGGCTCCATCCTCAGCGTTCTTCTACCGAGATACCCTCATGTCCCTCCCCTGCACATGTCCAAATCCTCTCAATATCGCCTCCATCACCTTGTCTCCAAAACGTCCTACATGTGCTGCCCCTCTAATAAACTCATTTCTAATCCTGTCCATCCTCGTCACTCCTCCATTACTTTCACTGTTGACCCCAGGTACCTGAACTCCTCCACCTTCTCCACCTCTTCTCCCTGCAACCGCACTACTTCACTTCCCTCCCTCTCATTCACACACATGTACTGTCTTACTCTTACTGACTTTCATTCCCCTTCTCTCCTGCTTGTACCTTCACCTCTCCAGGCTCTTCTCAATATGCTCCCCACTCTCACCACAAATAACAATATCATCTGCAAACATCATAGTCCACGGAGACTCCTGTCTGACCTCGTACGTCAACCTGTCCATCACCACTGCAAACAGGAAAGGGCTCAGAGCTGATCCTTGATGCAGTCTCACCTCCACCTTGAACCAGTCTGTCATTCCTACTGCACACTTCACTGCTGTCACACTGTCCTCATACATGTCCTGCACCACCCTCACATACTTCTCTGACACACCTGATTTCCTCATACAATACCACAACTCCTCTCTCTTCACACCCTGTCGTACGTTTTCTCTAAATCCACAAACACACAATGCAATTCCTTCTGACCTTCTCTATACTTCTCCATCAACATTCTCAATGCAAATAATGCATCTGTGGTGCTCTTTTTTGGCATGAAACCATACTGTTGCTCACAGATGATCACTTCTTCTCTCAGCCTGGCTTCTACTACTCTCTTTCCATAAATTCATGGTGTGACTGATCAACTTAATTCTTCTGTAGTTACTGCAGGTCTGCACATCTCCTTTATGATTGGTATCAGCACACTTCTTCTCCATTCCTCAGGCATCCTCTTACCTTCCAAAATCTTGTTAAACAATCTGGTTAAAAACTCCACTGCCATCTCTCCTAAACATCTCCATGATTCTACCACTTCTAACCCACCTTCTCAACACACTCTCTTGACTAGTCAACATATTTCTATCCTTATCCATTATTGCTCTTGCAATAACCTCTCATACAGCTCCTCATATGCCTTTTCCTTGGCTTTCGCCACCTCCCTCTTCACCTGCTGCTGCATCTCCTTGTGCTCCTGCCTACTTTTCATATTACTTTGTCAATCCCAATTCTGTTTTGCCAACCTCTTTCTCCTACTATCAATACTACTACTATTAAAGCTATTACTGCTGATACTAATTAGATTCGATGCAACTTTAGTAACACAAGTTGCACAAGTTACTGCTGCTGCTACTAGTATATATTACTACGGGCAATTTACTAGTCAGTCATCTGTACAAACAGCCAGTCTGCCTATTTGTATTTTTAGAGGAATCTGAATGGAATTAAACCCATGGGAATACAGAGAGAACAGCACAGAAAGTTCAGAGAGATTGTAACCCAAAGCTCTGGACTAAATTAAAGCTGTGAGAGAGTAAAGTGATCTGCTGTGACATTAGGCAGCAAAAACGATGTTTGTTGAATTGGCTTTAATTTAAATGTCATTTACTTCCAGGTATAATCTATGATGTTATTGTTGAGCCGCCCAGTGTGGGATCAATGACTGATGAACACGGTCACCAGAGACCTGTGGCATTTTTGGCTTACAGGTGAGTTTTATAAGCATAAATAATGGCACCCAGGTTTCTTTTATAAACACATTCTGGCAATTTTATAATGCTGTGTGGTTCTTAGGGTGAATGGACAGTACATCATGGAGGGTCTGGCGTCCAGCTTCCTTTTCACCATGGGCGGTCTCGGCTTCATCATTCTAGACCGCTCCAATGCCCCAAATATTCCTAAACTCAACCGCTTCTTGCTACTTTTCATTGGCTTTGTGAGCGTGCTGCTGAGCTTCTTCATGGCCCGAGTGTTCATGAGAATGAAGCTGCCGTAAGTCTCTTATCTCACTATATATTATAATTTTCCAGTTGTCTTTTCATCTTGTATTTCACTAATATAGTCTTGGTTGAAAGGAGACATTAAATAAAATAAAATAAAAGATTCTTTAGTTAATACATGAATGCAAATGTTTGTGGACACAAACATACAGCTGTTATCAATTAGGGTGTATTAACTTTTGTTGGCAGCTATTTTGACAATAATAGCTGTATGTTGAGTTATTTTCAGAGGACAGTAAGATATTGTCCCCTTAGAAAAAGTTGCTGAAATGTGAGTGGTGTACTCATGTACTATATGTGCATTCAAACTGACTCCCTTGTCTGTTATAGTTTTACACTGTATGTAGATTTACATAAGCACTGGTTTGCGCTTGGTTTACTCTGATATTGTAAATGTAATAATGATATATAATAATTATAATATCATGCTTTCTCATGAATCAGTCGAAATGTATTAAGCATCCCATGTTTATTATTGTGTTTGACGTCTCATTTACAGTGGTTATCTCATGGGTTAAATCTGCGCAAGACCTTTTTCATGTGGTGCACACCAGAGCCAGACACAGAAGGATGACTTCATATGAACAGAAAATTACCTTCTGGATCAGTGTGATGATGATTTTCTTTTTGTGTATGTGTGTGCATAAGAGAGAGATTGGTGGAAAAAAAAAAGTGTAGTTTGTCTCCATCCCCAAAGGCTTCAGGTTTGTGGGTTATTAGATTTTGTGCAAAATGTTCATATCCTGATTGTTAAAGAAAGGCATATCTTGTGTAGTAGCTCTGTGCTAAACGATCAAAACTGGTTTACATATGAAATCAATTACATGCTTGTGTCACAGAAAGCTAGAAAAGGATCTGGTTTGTGTGGGGTGGGTTTTTCTATGTAAAGCTAAAATAAAAGCTCTTTATACAACCAATGCTTTTGATGCCTTCTTTATAATTAGGAATTACCCATTTTAATGTACTTTTTTTGTATATTTTATTCAATATTTTATATCTTATTCTTATTCAATCTTAATTCTTATTAAAACTCATTTTATGACTGTAAAATAAAATTGAGTTAAAAAATATCTATTAAGTGTTAGAAATGAAATTGATAATTTCTTACGTTAAAATTCCTTCTTTCAATTTACAGACTTGGAGTCACATGGATTCGTTCTCATACTCAGTATCAAACTCTTCTTGATTCAGCACAGCCATCACATAACGTTTAATTTAATGGAAATTTGAGTACACAATCACATTGGCCAACTTAATAAACAGATCTCTGTTGTGTATTAATTTTTTCTTTGCAAATTGTCTAATTTACATGATCAATTATTTTAATGAACACTGATTTAACGGGTATTTTTAAGGCTGTTTTTAAAAATATGGATGTAATAGTTCAAATTTCATTATTATTATTATTGTAATTTGTTAGCTACAATTTCTTATAATTGAAATGATAGAGGGTTGTACACTTATGGAGTTGTTTATGCTAGTGCCTCACCCAACTGATATATATTGGGTTTGTATACCAGTTTAACCCAATAGCACCCCCATCTCCCAGCAGCGTGGTGATCTATTGGTTACTGGGTCCACGAGGGTGTCCTCTGTGTTTTCCAGTTTCTGACACCTCCAGATGCATGCCAGTAGTTGGATCAATTGATTTCAATGGTCAATGTGCGTGTATGTGATGTTCTTTCCTGTGTGCCTCCCATACAGTGTTCCTAGGAAAAGTTCTGTATCAACACGACCCTGATTAGGAGTGAGTGAATAATTACACATTATAAGGGAGTACTAATGCAGTGTATTCATCTTTTCATAACACGTACTTTTGACATTTCTCTCAGCAGTTTTCTTGATGTTCGAAAATTCTGCACCTAAAGTCAAACACTAGAGGGAGACATTTAGCAACATTTTCATATACAGCAAACTTTGAATTTCTTTGAAAAGCGATGCTGGTGGTTCAGCCAGTGTTCGATCTAAGGTTCTAAGTTCATAGCAGTGTATAGGGGCTTTTAACAATACTGTGTGAGTTTTCAGTGTGTTATTGGCATTAAGGACTCAAAAAAGATGACTGAAAATAGTGTCATGATATTTTCTTGGAGACCCAAACCTGTTCCATAATGGCAATGCCCCTGTGCACAAGCTTTATAAAGATATGATTTACATGGGTTGGAGTGGAAGATCTTAAGTGGCCTGTTATAAAACTCTGACCTCAACCCTACTGAACATCTTTGGGATGAATTGGAACACTGCCTGCACCCCAGGCCTCCTCACCCTACATCAGTACCTGACATTCATTGTGTCATCAAAATAACTCACTGCCATTCACCTGACATTCATCAAAATAACTCAACATACTGTCATTATTGGCAAACAGCCGGCAACAAAAGTGCGTACACTCTAAGTGAACTTGTCAAAACTATGTCCAAATTGTTAATATTTTGTGTGAGCACCATTGTTATCTAGCACAGCCTTAATCCTCCTGGCCATGGAATTTACCAGAGCTGCACAGGTTGTTGCTTGGATCCTCTTCCACCTATGGCACCATGGACACATCACATTTCTTCACCTTACTAAAGCAATGCTGGTAGCATTCATGCATGTGTTTTTTTTAAAGCCAGCCTTTTGCTCCTGATGGATGGCAAAAACTTCTTTTATTGACCCTTGCGAGGTCTGTTCTGAGTGGAATCCCTCTTGAAAAACAATCTGTATGACCCTGGCCACTGTAATGTAACTCAGTACTGTTTCACACCGTTACTGATTTTCTTATAGCCTAGATTATCTTTCTAGAGAGCAACAATTCTTATTCTTAAATCTCCAGAGAGTCTTTGCCATGAGGTGCCATGTTAAACATCCAGTGGTCAGTATGAAAGAATTGTACTCAAAGCACCAAATTTTAAATGCTCTTGTATAAGTTTTGTTTCACAGAAAAAAAACATGAACACGATGAATAGGACATGTATATATATATATTTATTAGGTACACCTGTCCCACTGCTTGTTAACGCAAATTTCTAATCTGCCAATCACATGGCAGCAACTCCAAAATGCATTTCGTCATGTAGACATCAAGACAATCCCCCACAGTTCAAACCAAGCGTCAGAATGGGGAAAAAAGGTGATTTAAGTGACTTTGAACATGGCATGGTTGTTGGTGCCAGACAGGCTAGTCTGAGTATTTCAGAAACTGCTGATCTACTGGGATTTTCATGCACAACCATCTCTAGGGTTTACAGAGAATGGTCTGAAAAAGAGAAAATATCCAGTGAGTGGCAGTTCTGTGGGCGCAAATGCCTTGTTGATGTCAGAGGTCAGAGAAGAATGGCCAGACTGGTTCAAGCTGATAGAAAGGCAACAGTAACTCAAATAACCACTTGTTACAACCAAGGTTTGCAGAAGAGCATCTCTGAACGCATGTCGAACCTTAAGGCAGATGGGCTATAGCAGCAGAAGACCACACCAGGTGCCACTCCAGAACAGGAAACTGAGGCTACAATTCGCACAGGCTCACCAAAATTGAACAATAGCAGATTGGAAAACGTTGCCTGGTCTGATGAGTCTCTATTTCTGCTTTGACATTCGGATGGTAGGGTCAGAATTTGGCATCAACAACATGAAAGCATAGATCCATTCTGCCTTCTATCAACGGTTTAGGCTGGTGGTGGTAGTGTAATGGTGTGGGGGATATTTTCTTGGCACACTTTGGGCCCATTAGTACCAATTAAGCATTGTGTCAATGCCACAGCCTACCTGAGTATTGCTGCTGATCATGTCCATCCCTTTATGACCACAGTGTACCCATCTTCTGATGGCTACTTCCAGCAGAATAAAGCGCCATGTCATAAAGCACAAATCATCTGGTTTCTTGAACATGACAATGAGTTCACTGTACTCAAATGGCTTCCACAGTCACCAGATCTCAATTCAATAGAGCACCTTTGGGATGTGGTGGAACGGGAGATTCGCATCATGGATGTGCAGCCGACAAATCTGCAGCAACTGCGTGATGCTATCATGTAAATATGGACCAAAATCTCTGAGAAGTGTTTTCAGTTCATTGTTAAATCTATGCGACGAAGGATTAAGGAAGTTCTGAAGGCAAAAGGGGGTCCAACCCAGTACTAGTACGGTGTACCTAATAAAATGGCCGGTATATATATATATATATATACAGAGAGAGAGAGAGAGAGAGACTTTCTCTTGTGCACATGTGTGTAGGCATATACACCTTTCAGCATACAAAATATCTTAAATACTTTATTGGTCACACCACATTATTATCTTGCACAAGATTTTTCAAGTAATTACAGTCCTACAAATCTTCAAATAGAAAACATATATTTTAATAACATTTAGTTATAATTGATCACTAGTTTTTTTTTTCTGTGATTGGCCTCCATGCAGCACATTTTAAAGTCTTTTTCACTTCATTACAGCTGGACAGGCCAGCGTTTCACAAGCTGTTCTGCTCATGTGAGGTCATGCTGAAAGTAGCTGAGTGCACTCACTTGAGCGTGTGCTCATGTCAACAGCTCACGCACCAGCGGCTGCGTTCAGTGAGTGCACGCAGAGGAGTAAGTACACTTGCTTAATACAGCATGTAATGTTTGCATGAACAAGAACAGTGTGAACTTTGCACATTTGATTTGGGTGCATTTTTGCACGTTGTCCCTATTCTTTCATTTAAATTTTTTTTTTGAGCCTTTCATTACTATGTGATACTGATTCTATCTTTATATTCTGCATTAGTTTACAATATTTTTTAATGGATATTCTTGAACACCATACTTAAAAATCCTCTAAAATATATACTTTCCACCGGACATTAAATGTATTATCATTTGATATTATAAATAGTCAGCACCAGTTCCATTCCCTGACAAAAAAAATTAAATACAATTTTCAGAAATTATTTATATAAACTAAACCCCCCCCCATTATTTTAGATCATGAGGCATATTATAAATCCATTAAAACATGGAAATTAATATTAAAAGAATTATCTTGATCTGCATATGATGTACATATGAGTTCTATATAATGCATAACTAATAATATAAGAAGGTTCTACAAAATATTTTTAAAGAATTTATTATTATATCTGAAAAACTGGTCACCAAAATATTTTAAAGGTCCAATATAGTAGAGTTTACTCTTTCAGAAAGATAAATGACACTGACTGCTTTAGCTAAGGATTTAACAGTTTAAAATGCTTGGTTGGAAGCAGTATTTCCAGCTCTATTGAAATCTGTCCTTTTCACTGTGTACTTTTTGTCTGTACACATGACTTAATATTATTCAGTAAATTTGTTAGCACATAAGCTAACACAGGGTGACATAGTCTGCTGCCACCATCACGTGAAAGCAAAAAATAATGAAAGAGTAAAGCCGCAGGCTGCATTTGGTCCTGGGGCCGGCCTTCTAACAGATATACAATGTTATGATATACAATGTTAAAAGAAGAACAAGGTTTGTTATTTTCTTCGTCTTTTGTTAGTTTTGTTTATGTGACTGTTGTCACTGACAGGACCTGAATGAACACCATGCCCGTTTTCTTTAACTGACTCCTGGAGACAAATGAAAATTCAGTGAAAAATATATCATATATTACTTTTTCATCAAGAACCTGAATGTTTGAAACAGTTACTATGTCTGATAGAAATTGATATAAGCTATAAAAAAAATAATAATACAGTAGATTACAGATTGTAGCAAAAATTATCACTTGTATTACTTATTTGGCTCCAACTTACCTTGCGCTTGTTTTGTGCATTCACATGGTCTGTAGTGTCAGACATCTCAAGGTCCAAAGCTTTCTCAAGGTCTTATGTAAAAACAGAAGAGCATTAACCTGGAGCATACAGTCGTGAAGCAATACACATTTGTGTACAATCATTACCTGTTAGAATCTGATCAATTTGTCCTACGGCCAGGTCAGCATCCTCTCTGGAGAAGCACAAAGGTGGTTTAAACTTCAAGACATTACGGTGTGGTCCATCTGCGCTTAATAAAACCCGCTGATCCTTCAATCTGTGAGAGGATCAAAATGTTCATGCTTCAGAGGTGATATCTTTGTACTGTATTATACAAGTTTGGTTAATTTAAGCAGAAATAAAGGATTACAGCATTATTTGAAAAGAGCCTCTGTGGCTGCAGATTTTCATTACAACCAAGTAAGATTGTTGGGGTCACACCTAAAAAATGTTTAAAAACAAATATAAACTAATTAAGAAGAATCATGTGTTCCATCTGCTTGCTTGTAATGAAACCTGCACAAAACTGTCAACGCTTTTGACCTGTATATGACATCCTGAGCCTCAGCTGTTGCAGGGGTTCTTTTAAGCCGATCTTTTACTAGTTCCACTCCAACAAAAAGGCCACACCCCCTGTGGAACACATAGCATTTCTTTTCGTTCCTTGGCATTCAACAAAACAATAGCTGAAACTCCTGAGAATGTTTAGAAATATCATTCCAAAATATTCAGCTCAGAGGCGAAAATCTTTCACGATTTCTATGGCAGTATTCATGTGCAATTCCATTCGGTATAAAAATATTCATTACATTTCATATATCTATATAGATAACGTTGCTGAAAGTTTCTAAATGAAGTTGGTTATAAAATTAATTAATTAATTGAGCAAATTATACATGATTTAGGTGGATATATAAAAAAAAAATGAAAAAAATCTTTTGAAAAAATATGAACATGGCCAAAAATGATGAAAAAGAAAGCATTTTCTTTTCAGGACCTGACATCTCCTACTAAAGAATGTTTCTTTTTCAGGTTCTCCAGCAAGTCTGTCAGGTAACTCCCTACTCGCAGGGCATTGCCTTGAAGATCCTCCTTTTCAATCACGTCCAGTACAGCTAGCCCAATAGCACAGGATACAGGATTCCCAGCAAACTGAACCATACATAGAAACATTCTTCATTCAGGTTAACCGTGTTCTATCTTTAAAATTCCAATTGTTCAATCTCCTTATTTTGTGTCCTCCTATCAAATGCGTTTGGAAAATGTAGCTATGGGTCTCACTGTGTTAAAGTACTCCATTCCAGATGACATGAAGCCTTCAGCAACTGCTCTGGTGGTAACCACGCATGACATTGGATGTCCGTTTCCAATCGGTTTGCCCATAGTGACAATGTCAGGTATAAAGTCTTCCCCTTGCAGCTGGAATGCCCAGAAATGGGTGCCTACCCTTCCAAAGCCAACCTGAACCTCATCAGCAATAAAGACACCTCCAGCCTTTCTCACATGTCTGTGAAAAGAAAGATGTGTAGTCACAAACTTAGAGATGCAGAGTTGTATTTGTGCACAAATTATACAGTATATTGCATAATCTGCATTTGTATATAGATTTACTTTAAATGATCTGGCTATTTATTTTGTACTGAGTTCACTTGTTTCAATTTAGGTTAAGATATTCGTACATTTCACACACTGTCGTTTGCTTTTGACAGTCATATCAGTGGGAATTAGCTCTTGCTTTAGATTTATCTAAAAAGTCTCTCCAGGTCTATTAACAGCCTTATCTGTACACTCTGCCCCAAACACATCATGTTATACAGCTTTAGATTTCATGCTTATACTGCCTTCAAATCCACTATACTTTTCCTCTCATAGATCACCAACTCTGGAAAACCTTGAGCCTTTCTATCTTTTCTATCACCACTACTGCTAAGTTGGATTTCTCATTAATGTGATGTGTCACTAGATAAAGAAAAAAGAAGAAAAGAAAAAATTGCTCTATTTTTTTTAGGAACTAATAATCAAGCCGGACTGTAATCAGTTATGCTTGACGCTGAATAATTTTTTTATCTTCTATTAAAATCTATAGTAATTGCACTCATGAGATCCTTTTGAGATGTCAGAGCACAACTGCTGGCTACTTAAAGTACAGTAAAAATACAGAACTGACTAAAATCAAATAGTAATTGTCTGCCACGGCTTGTACATATTTCAACATAAACTAATTCTGCTAATTAAATACACTTTAATTGTTTCACTTCTGGTACATACTGTGCCACTTTCTGGAAGTAACCCACTGGAGGAATGATCTGTCCTCCACAACTCTGCAGTGACTCAGCAATGAAAGCTGCAATCTATACAAGAGAAGACCACATAAGACCCCAAACCCCAAATATAAGTGCAGAGGTTGCATAACCTATATGTGCTGCTTTCAGGAGCCCTCCGTGGCTGTTTGTTTAAATGTAAAGTTAAAAAACATGACAAAAAACCCTGATTCAAGAAAAAGACACTGAAAGATGTCATTTTGTCCAAAAGGCACTTCTTTCAGAATCCAAGTTAAATACCCAATTTATTTCTCTTCAAGTGAGAGTTTCCTCTATTCACTTCACTGTCTTCATTCCATTCGTGAGAATTCTGGATCTCACTTATCAGGTATGTCTGTCTGTAGTAACAGACTTTCACTTTCCTGTAATAGAGGGTTAAAGGCCATAACTATGTGTAAATCAGTAAAATCTTAAGACTTTGTACAACCTGGAAAAATGGCACAAAATCTAGGTGAAGAAGTCAAATAATGATGAGGAACTGATGGCACATAAAGGAAACCCATGGTGTGACTCACCAATCTTAATTTTTGTATGACGTTTTTGTTTATACTATTTGTTAAACTATTATGTATTGCTGACCATACCTTATGTCCTTTTGCATGAGCTTTTTCAATTATGTCTTTAACTTCATTTGCATAAGCAGTTGAAGGGTCTGCATGGTCCTCCCTGTATTTCCCTCTATAGATGTCTGGACTTGAAGCCTAAAAAAAACAGTAGTTTAGGTTGCCAGTTTTCAATGAACACAGCAGTTTGAAACAGACACCTGTCTTTTAGGGTACTTTAGTTTTATACCTTAAAATTTTTTTTTCTATTTAAACAGAAAAACTGTTAAAGGGACATTCTGGTATATAATTACACATTTCAGCATCAATAAATATACATTGGTGATAATTAAGTCTAAAAATTGCTGGTCTGTAGCTGGGGACTCTTACAGGGAAAAGAGTCTTTGTGGAAGAATATTACCAGATTCCGAATGAAATTAAAATAATTTCAAGAATTACACCTACACATATACACTGCCTTCATGTATACAAATGTATACAAACTCTGTGAGTTGAATGATGTATTTATGTACAAAAGAAAATGATTTAACAAATACAAAAGAGGAAAATGAAAGAAATATATCTTATTGCCTTTTTGATATTCTCTTGTGATAATTGCCAGCCTTTTTTTTTTTTATTTATGAACCTGTAACAAAGGGATTACTTATTAAATATAGTTTTATATAGAATCTATTTAGAAAGCCAATTTTCACTGCCATCAAGGTTAACCTGGCTGCTATTTGTAGCTTATGTAGCGGATTGTAACATGGTGAACTCACTGTGAACCTGCCAGAGACAGAAATTTGAATAAAAGAATCCAAAAAAGAACATAAACCACAATCATCTTAAAGTTGAACTGTAGGAGAATGGAAAATACTTCCATACACCCATGATTATCTCCCCCTATTTTTGCTGAGTAATAAATCTGGAACGGGAGGTTAATATAATAACATAGTAGTAGATAGATTGTTGCGCTTTAGTCATGCAAGATCAGAAAAAGAGCAAAGGGTCAATTAAGGGTAAATAGATTAGTGAAGTGGGGAATATTGCTAGGTGTGGATATACATGCAGGTTTATCATTGGGTTTGAAGGTTTTTTTCTTTTTGTGCTCACCACATGCACATGTTGGCTTTGCTCACACTCTCCCAACTGGTGAAACTTGTAGGGACTAATATCAATGAGTGATGACACATGACCATGATAGGCACTGCAGGAAGAACACATTGAACATGAACATGCAATAAAATAACGCAATCATTTATTTATTTATTTATTTATTTATTTTAGCAAACAGAAAATATGGTAATATTTTATCTGTAAGTACTATTGGTCTGTCAGAGTGGTTTCTGGATTGAAATTCTAAAACTGTCATTATATATTATTATGACTATATGCTTACACAGCTTGTCTGAGTTCAACAGCAGACAGGTGACACCTGGTAGAGTTAATGTGTAAGCTGACAGCTCAGCAATTCTGGTAGCTCTTTGAGTATGTAAAAAGAAAACAGACAAAGATGGACTGTAATGTTGACTTACTGGTCCAGTGTGATGATGTCTTTGTGGCCAGTGTACTGCCAAGCCAGTCTTAAGGCCAGGTCATTGGCCTCAGAACTAGGGTCAAGGGGCAAAAAAAACATTTTAAATGCTGAGTCATCATGAACATAATAGTCAGAATGTAAGCAGAACTACATTAATTCTATTGGATATGTAAAAAAGTCTACTAATCTTTACTGGAATTATTGTGATATGAGGAAGATGAAACAAAGTCAAACCTTGTAAAAGATTTTTCAAAATCTACAGTGAAATTGTAACATAACAAAACAGAAAACCAATATCCAGCACCCTTTTAAATGTTGAGAACTCAGATTCAGATTCTTATATATTAGATCTCTTATATTAAACCTCATATTAAATACTAATTGGTAGACACCTGCCATCTGGTAGTGTGACTACCCCCCAACAATGTATAGCTGTTCCTACAGGATTTTCCCGAAATTTCTTTGGTAACATACAAATGGCAAAGCCATGTGCAAGAAATAAGCTTACAAAGCCAGTACAGGATTTCACTGTTGAAAACTTTTAATAAAAAGAGTGTTGCAAATCTTCAAGCCACTAAATATATACCATGGAACACTGTAAAGACAGTAATCAACATGTGGAGAAAATATGGCACAAACGTGACATTGCTAAGTACAAGACGTCCCTTTAAATTTGATAAGAAGACCAAGAGAAAACTGGTTAGGAAGCATACCAAGACACCTACAGCAAAATTGCTGCTGTTTCATCTAAGTACTAGTTGCTTCCCTACATGTTACAGCAATCTCCCAAATTCTTCATATATCTGGGCAACAGGGTATGGTTGCAAGATGAAAACCTTTTCAATCATAATTTAAGTCCAGCTAAATATTGGCAAACATTTTAAAAACAGTAAAAAATACACCTAATTGCAAAACCCTGTGGAATAATGTATTATTTTCTAATGAAATCTAAAGTGGTACAAAAAACATGATTTCCTCAGTGAAGCATGGAGGTGGTAGTATCATAAGTAGAGCTGAATTTCATGACTGGAACTAGGGCTGTAATCAGGGTGGGGAAAATAAAGAATAAATACAAGTACCAAATATGTCAATTTTTACACAAAAGTTCAAAGGGTTCTGCTGATATACTTAACAAGTAAAGAAATTTCACCTTTCAACTTTTTATCAACAACGAAATTGTTTCACAAAAACAAGTTGATCTGACCCAGAGTCTGCAGAGTAACCTGAAAATAGCTGTGTAAGAATGGTAAAATAGCACTAACTCATAATGTATCAAAGTGATTGACACACAACCAGGTTGTACAAACGTTTGTAATGTGATTTTTCCTTGGTTTCATTTCTCATATAACAAAAACCTGCTATATTAACAGGATCATGTAGACATTTTATGTTTACTATAATTGTCAAGTCTGGTCTTCAGAAGGACTGAAAATTGGTATTAAGCTACATGACAGTCTGACAGAATAACAAATCAGCAAAGTACTAGTACTTAAAATGTCCTAGTCCCATGACTGCACAAACCATTTAGAAAGTTTCACACACTTTCTCAATAAGTCAGAATAAAAACCCAGTTTGCTAAAGACTTACTTACAGTAAGCCATTTAACTTCTGATGTGCAACTCTGTAACCACCTTAACTTATCAGAAATGTAACCTTAGCCCTGCACTGCAGGGTATCAGCACTGGGTCTTGCCAGACTTATACATTTTACTGAATACAGTATTTTTGCTTAAAATCTTTTATTTACAAAGGCATTAAAGCGTAAAAACATGAATTTGTGTGTAAATAAATAAAAAAATAATGGTGATCTAATGTTGCTACTATCTTTATCCCAGATCCCTGTTATATGAGCAGTACAGATTTAACTGTCCTACACCCCTAATACACAGGTCCGGTGATTGGCTGGCACAGCATTTTGCTTGGTCTCTCATTGCACAGTCTATTTTTGTAAAAACACTGGCTTGCCTTTTGATCTCACCCAGCACATGTATATGTTATAGCACGTGGCTGATACTTGAACCTTGAAGGATTAGAATGTCTGTGGCCAAAGTCATTCTCAAATTTGAATCAGCATTGTTTTTACAAATATGTACTCTGACCATTGATTTAATGAACATATTCTCAAAACATTCAAAGGTTATATAAAGACAAATGAGCAAACAAGATCTGTTCCGTGTCTCCTGAGAAAAGCTACTGTAGCTCAGTGCTTCCTGACCATATGAGGACAAATGGATATTCAGCATGTTGAACAGCTAAATTCCTATAACACATATCTCATGATACTTCTGGCAGGCAGGTGAACAGACATACCCTGAGTTGGTAAAATAGCAGACTGAGAGCTTTTCAGGCAGCGTGGCTTGGAGGCGTTGTGCGTATTGGACAAGGTTGTCATGGAGGAAACGTGAGTTGGTGTTCAAGAGCTCCATCTGCTTTGCTCCAGCCTGGACCACTTCTGGGTGGCTGTGACCCACTTAGGATTAAGTAACAAAAACATTCAAATAAAGGATACACACAGAGTCTTACAGGATTTTCATTAGCTATTTCTTACACACGTACTCCTGCTCTTTGCTTCTATTACTAACAAAGAAGTTGGAAATTATATAATATATAACAAAGAAAACAGAACAAAACAAGTGCAATGTCTTGTGCAAGTACCATGGGCAACATTGTTGATGCAGTCCAGGTACTGCTCGCCTTTTTCATTGTACATATATTGTCCTCTGGCTCGAACGATCTTGATGGGATCATTGTTGAAGAAAACTTTGCAGGAAGGACTAAAAAAAGAAACAGATTGGGAGCTTTTAGTTAAATGAACCAGGCTGCATCACTGCCATGTGATTTAAAGATTATGCATATATGAGAATGAAAACAATAAAAAAGAATGAAATCATAATTAAACAAAAAGCTGTTAGTCCAGTATTTAAAATCAGCCCTACTGATCTCTGTGGGAATAGTGGATTTTGCTGGTAAACTATGTGTAAACTTTCACAGCAATGCAATATGTCACATCATAACTTATCAACAAATCATAACTCCAGAAAAGTAATGCACATTGAAGTGTATTCCTTACCCAATGTGTTTCTTTCTCAAGTCGATGGTTTTCTGCTTACTAAAAACTTCAGTTGCCATTGCAGTGGCTTGGAGAGTGCAGAGAAACGCAGCAGCTCGAGAGATGAGAAGCAGAGAGAGAGAGAGAGAGAGAGAGAGAGAGAGAGAGAGAGGCGTGATAGAAAAGAGCATAGAAATAAACAAACGACTCCTCAAAGTAACTCGGTTGAGGGAATCGGTTCATCAGCACTAACGTTTTTTTTTGTTTTTTTTATGAAATTATTATTTTTTAAATATGTTTGCTGATTACGTTTTTGTTTTATAATCTAAAGTCGGATTATTGATATTAATCCAAGGCCAACGACGGCTGAAAATTGGACACCTCGATTATGGACTATGACTAATTGCAGTGTCGTTTCCATTTATGTGATCCATTATTTAACCACTATAAATAAGTCGTTATATTGCGTGACACAGAAGGCTACAAAGCAGTAAGAGACCCTTAGTAGAGGAGCAAAAGCTGTAGCCTACATTATTATTTTCCGGGAACTTGTCCAAGTCTAAATGCAACCAGTGAATCGAATTTCACTCGGGATGATTCAGTGTAACGTATAGATCAAAAGATTCGATTCAGTAGAGGGTGTCGTAATGTTGGAGCTGTACGTGTGTGCGCGCGCGTGTGTGTTTGTGCCGGCCAGAGGCCATAGGGTGCCAGTGGGTGAGCGCACTTTGTGTTACCGTAGTTCATTGAACTTCAGTTATAGTCACTCCACACAGTTCCTAAGATCAATCTGAAGTCTTTTCTAAATCAAGAAGAAACAAAAAGCACAGTAGCAAACATTTGAATGAATTTTTTTATTTTGGCTCAAGAGCACAGTCACATAAAACGTACTTGAAATTAACTGAGCCTTTATGGACATGAACATGAGAGTAAAGAAATTAGAAAATTAACACGTCGTTTTTTTAAATCAGGAAATAGTAATGAATAAAAGCTAATAAAAAGCAAAACAAAAGAGAGAGAAAGAGAGAGAGAGAGAGAGAGAGAGAGAGAGAGAGCCTGTTCATCCATCCAAACATCTGAAGATAGTGAGAAGGTGGTCCATCAAGTGAAACTGTTGTCTAAAAAGTTTGATTGTGCTAAATGACAAAAAAATTTAATGAAAATAAAAATCCCAGATGCAGTATCATATGCATTATTTACAGGAACCCATCAACACTTTACAGCCCATCATAACATTTATCTTATCCACATGTGTTTGTCATATTTAATATTATTATTATTATTATTATTATTATTATTATTATTATTATTATTGTTATTATTAATAATAC